>KZ992475.1:0-47379 GCA_003614735.1 Thamnocephalis sphaerospora | reverse complement strand
CAGGGAACAGTTGCCCAGAAATCGTCAGCCTGTCCAGCTTCAGTCTGTTCCTGAGGCTCACGCTGACTGCCAGTTCGCAGACACCAGTAGAGAAAGCTCATTTCATGCTTTACGGTATGCGGAGCAAAGGCGTGCATATAATAGCAGCGCCATAGTATGACGTCGCGCCAGACTGCAGTGTAGAGCGAGCGGCAGGTTGCTGCCAGATACGCTGAGGTATGAGGGTCGACATAGCCAAGCAGGCGACGTCTATCGTCTACCGGAAGCGTCTTCAATACGTATACAAATCTTGCGTCTGCGGTCATGTTGTGGAAAGAGATGTCTGAGCGGGTCACTGCAAAGGCCGCAGATACTACCAATTATAGCAGTTTGTGAGCGTGCTACTAATGTCACTGGCAGTTCTCAAAAACCGGGCACATGCATTTCACGTGATGGCGCTATGACAGCGGCTCGTAATATTGGAGCATGCATCGTAATGCGTGGCCCAGACTAACACGGACACAAACAGCTCGCACAAGAGACTGGTATGGTAAGCTGGCCTCCGCCGACGCTTACATGAGCTAGTGTAAACGAGAAGATGATGCAAGTCGACCGACTCTGGACCACGGTTAACCCCTCGTGTGTGCCGTAGAGCAAGAACACGTAAAGACGTGGCGGCTCAACCCGGCGTCTGCCGTGAGGGTGGAGCTGGGAAGCTATCGCGTTTATACATCGTATCACTTGATAGCGTGGCCCATGTGAGTGAATAAACCTGGAAACCCGACTGCCAGGATTAGTGTTGCTACTACAGCTTTGTGAGCCAATTATCAGGCCATGTAGCCATATAGCAGCCCTTTAAGTCTGCACACACTATTCACCGAGCGTGTTCAAGTCGTTTCAGAAACTGTACCATTGATTTATCGTAGACACCGCCTAACCAAGTCCATGTTTGAATATGTGACAGCGATCAACGCACAGCTGCTGCCCTGGCTCCTGCCGTCGCTGCTGTTTCCATGAACAGCACTGTCTGATTTTTAAATGCATCGACTCTGCCGTGCACATGTGCACCGTTCTTGCTCTTTTCAGCGAGGCGTTTGAGGTAGTCTGGTCGATTGATCAGCGCGGCTGGCGAGATGTAATCGTGTTGCTTGTTGATGTTGTCGATAATGGCACGTGCCTGAGCCTCCAGGCCTCGGATCGTATCCACATCGCCGCGGAAAAGAAGAATCAAATCAACTGTTAGCGGTATAGGCAAACGCAGCTTGTAAAGATTCTGACGATCGTGTGGGCTGGGCGTGACGTCGCTGTGCGGCTTGCGATCCGACAAGGCAAGCTCTTGTGTGGCTGCTGGCCTCTTCCTGCTCGCGCTGTTTGCACCAACAAACGGTTCATACACATAGCATAGTTTTCTGGTGTCGATGACATCGCCAACAGTGTAAGCCATGCTGGTTAGCTTGTCGGACAGTTGTGCTGGCGTGCCATCAGCATTTGTGCCATTGTACGCATAGACATTCTTGGGGGTGCGATCTTGCCAGTCGGCCCAAACTTTGTCGATAAATGCGTGATGGAGAAAGAACAGCGGTCTGGCGCGGAAAACGATGCAGATGAACGTTAGCTGTAAGCATAGTGCAGAATAGCAGCACTACTACCCACTCGTTTGGACTAAGCATCGTCGCCATATCTCCGCCAATGGCACCGTGTACACTAGAGTGAGGAATCATCTCTATGTAAATGCGGAAATCATCATATGTTTTTGCTGTATCCTGATAATATTGAATGATTTCCGGTGGATAGTAGGCGGTCATTGTACTGTTGTTGTCCCATGTCCGCTGCAGACAATGTGGCTGCGGGTAGAACGGCCGCCAGTTGGCCCACTGCCCATCGGTCACGCAGTTGTCTCCATGACGGCCATTGCCGCCGTACCAGTCAGGATGCCAGACCGGAGACAGCTCCGGGGCCTGAGAGTCGTACGACCAGTCCCAGTATGGGTGTGCAATGCTGGGGTCAATTTGACGCAGTGCCTTCTCAAGATCATAAACGAGGGCACGATGCCATGGCAGGAATTCTGCAAATCCGTGAGCAATGTGCCTTTTTTGAGAATGCAGATCGGCAAAGCTAGTCGTGCGCAATTCAAACCCAAAGCAGTGTGTGAGTTTGTCTACAAGTGCTCACACCTATGCCGCGGCAAAGCATCCGTGTTAAACATACCGGTCAAATAGATTAGGAGTTGGAGCCGATCGTAGCTTTTTCATTGCATTGAAAAAGGCTGCTCTCTCCTTGTTTGACAGCGTGCGGATCTCGCGACGCTCGATTATATGCGTACATTCACTTGACGATTGCTCGGCATGCACCGTTGAAACAGCCCCAACGGCTAGCAATGCTACCACTAGTGTGTTGATCAGATGGTATGGCATCATCGCTGAGACTAGAGCGTGACCGAGCGTCTTCTACTGAAATTAATCGGTGATGCAGATCTGAGAGCGTGGTATGTGATAGGATAAAAGCGCCACCGGCCGCGCAATTTATAGAATGGCAATGAACCGCGATGGCTGGAAGCATTAGTACTGGCCGTGCAAACTCATGCCAAGTCAGTGATTTGTTTACACCGCTACATGAATTGAAAGTACCCGCATTGACGTAGACAGGGCGTGCAAGGGCAAGGGATACAACAATGCACACACATGCACGCTATGCAGCGCTAAATGCCGGCATGCAAGCCTGTACAATGGCAGCGTACCCAAGCAACGAAAGGCTGTGCGTGCTACCGCAAGGGCAGTTCACCTTTGATTGCCCGGTCTAGTACGCAGGTGTTGCCTGCGTTTTTTTCACGGACAAATATCAGGCAATGTACATGGGCTTAACGACAGCAGCACATGTTAAGATTTTACGTCCATGGCTGCACGTGTGCCAGCGCCAAGCCTGTCCAGCCGGTACTCTCCTCGCGTCCCAGGAACTATGTGCACAGTATGCCCAACACCAATTTGGACATGGTATGCCCAGCTGATGGCAGCGTCATTGCTTCACGAAAACTCTGTAAATGCACATTTTGATGTTAACGCAGTGCTTGATCGCAATAGCATTATATATCGTGTGCTGCCATGCAACGAGCAGCCGATCTAAAGACGTGCATTTTTCAAGCACTATCCTTGTACGACCGCCGTATATACGCAAGGTGCTCGTCCGCCCAATAGACTGTCGCGTAGCATTCAGCCTGCGTCACATCTTCCATCCTTTGCCAGCGGTCTTTACATGGCGAGCAAACTTTCAAGCGCTTATCATTACACCCTCTCGCGTCCCCATGAGATACATACCAAACGAAGTGCTCGACTGCATCATCGAGGTATCGGACGAGGCAGCACTTGCGGCATTATCCTGCACCTCGCGCCAATGGCGCGCCCGCGTGTCCTGTCGCCAAAAGTGGTGGCGTAAGCGCTTTGAGCACCAATTCCTTCAGAGCGATGACAAGGAATCTCGCTGGCTACGTCAGTATAGGCGAGCGTGTACAAATAGAGCAGATCTCTGCAGCATTGCCGACGAGTTGCAAAGCGTGGGCGACGATGACCGGCTTGACTGGTTCGGGGTCTATTGTAATCGCCGCGCTACCGAGTATCGCTGGCGCCATGAACAATACACCAAGCACCGGCTTTCCCGCACGACTGACGTCCGCCCAGCTGGCCTTCGTCTTCAGAGTATTCCATATGTGCCTAAAGGATCCGCACCAGGCGACGCTGTGGTTGCATCACAATGGCTACTAGCATCTCAGCATTCCACATGGATCTTGGAGCAGCTCTGTTGGGGTGACATAGAGGTAGAGCACATGGAGATTCGCAAAAACTGGCGCTCAGATGAATACCTGGTCGTCGAAACCAGCGATAAGCTGGATGGCCGCTTCTTTCTATACTCGTGGCGCCTTGCTGCACTTCACAAGCCGCCGCGTGCGATTCTCGCCGACGGCAGCAAGCGAATCTGCGGCGTGGATATACGTGGAAGCTGGCTTGCGCTCGTGTGCAAACAATCTGCCCGCTATGCTGTCTTGGTATATGATCTTGCCAAAGACTCGCATTGCTCGGACAGCTCGGGCAGCAAAGTTCATGCTTGCATCCTGCACGCTACGGCAAATAATGTGCTCGTCATGTGGGCAGAGCACACCAAGCACACGTCCGGCCCCGCCACCGTCTCCTATCAACTATGGCAGATTACGTCTAATCAGGCCGCGCCATTCCAGTGCCAGGCAGTAGGGAAAAGAGACATGAGCACCGGGAGATACGGCGTCAAGCCACAGCGCATCTGCGACGACCTCGCTATCCTGTGGTCGTTTGGCACGGGCGAGCCAGATCCCATGTCACCGCCCAACCTGATATTACTGAGCATAGTCGCTAGTGGAACAAGCATGTCGTTGACAGAAAAATGGTCGTGCAATGCCAAGATCAAAAGAATCCGGCCACTTGTGGCTCAAAACCTACTTGCTGTCCAACAGCTAGACGATGCGGTGATGCTACTAAGCTTGGCTGATGGCTCGAAAGTACATCGCACGCACATTGCCCGTTGGTATCTCAGCGGCCTCTATCCGCTAGAGAACCAGCGGGTAAGCGCAACCGAAAAGACAGACCAGCAAGACCCTGAGGAGGTCGCCGCTCTGGGTCCACATGAGGATGTTGAGCAAGTGCCGTCTCCGACCGCTTTACTCTACTACAACGGCCACACAGCCATCGTGTTCGATTACACAAATCACCCACGCCAGCCAACGCTCAAAGTGCCGCACACTTGAAATAGTAGCCTGCTTTGCTTGAATATGCCAAGCAACAGGGCCATGTACCCACGCCAGTCGCCTATAAAGGGTGCACAACAGATGTCGCCGTGCTTGATAGAGGCCCATAACGGCAGCTGCGTTACATTAGCCACACATATACATTTGCAGAGTGCGAGACAGGAGAGCACGTGCACATGTGCATTAGGCGATTAAACCTTCGCGTCGAAGACGCTCCACCAACGACTTCATGTACTGCTCCGCAAACGAAGAGAGGTAGTACTGTCATATGCAGGCCATTGATTGTGAGCAAGTCGCTACAAGCTCGCCTCTCCTCCGCCGCCGCCGGCATCTGTAACTCACCTCGTGCTGAGAGCTATGCTCGCGACAAAAGTTGTGCGCCAACTCGTGACAGCAGGTCATAAACCAGTAAACATACGTGTCAAACGCTTCTTTGGGCGCACCAACATCGCCGCTGGTCGCCGTTTCCGGCTCACGAAAATGCAGCGCATTAAAGAACCGGAGATTGAAGAAGAGCGCCCGCGTGGGCAGCCGGTTGAATGCAATGGTTTTGGCTTCCATGTCGTAGTAGACGTGCATCGTCTTGCGGTCCAGCTCAAACACCTCCGCAAGAAGGACCAGCACGCTGTTGAATCGATCCAGCGATCGCATCAGCCGCGCGTCTCCCAGCGTCTCAGCCTGGTTGAGATCTTTGTCAAGGTAAAAGTCGAGCAAACCGGTGCGCTCGATGCGCTGCAGCTTCTGTGCTGGCGTCTGATCGCAATAGGAGACTGTGCTTTCTGTAAGCTGGCGCACTGTAGCCTCACTGTCAATCGCATCGCCACCATACGCTCGGCATGACTGGATAGCCGAACGCAGCGACTTGTTGAGTCGCTGAGCGGTATTCGGATCCACCGTTGCAACTGTCCTGGTGGGTTTGGGCGGTGGCGGTGGCGGTGTGTCCGCTTTTGGTTGCGACTTTGAGGTCTCCGGTTCAGCACGATTGTCTGACCAGCCAAGCATCCGCGAAAAACGACTGAACGTGCTCTGCGACGACTTGGACTCGGAACCTCTGGTGTGACCCTTGCTGCTGTTGAGCAAACGTTGGCGCTCTGCCTCTGCCTCCTGCTCGCCATCGTCCTCGCCCACAACACGCGGTTTCTCTTTGGGATAGTCCGTCGTGGCTAGCCGATTGGCCACGCGCTCTACATGCCGATCCGTTTCCTTGGCCAGCTCTGTGCGCAGATACTCTGGGTCACAGTCGGGAAACATGGCCTGCAACTGTTGCACATAGCTTTCCATGACACGCGCTGGCAGCGTGGGCCGTTGTGGGGGTGCAGCGACGGCCGTCTCGGGACGCGCTTTGGGCACGGGCTTGGGCACGCTGAGAATGCGCTCCACTGGAAAGCCCTTGCGGCGCAGATTCTCCAGGCTTGCTGAAAGCAACGTGGACAGCAGGAGCGCGTCGTTCAAGCGGCACTTGGAGAAGAGTATCTTACCAAGTGCACTTGCCACGTCGTAATGGTCAAAGTCTTCTCGAGACATGTACAGATTGCAGTGCCTGCTGCCTGCGTCCACACATGCCGATGTAGGCTGTTCCCGGACAGTCTGCGTGGGCACGAACTCACGCTTGATAACAATCTCCGGCACCTCGTAGACGACCAGATACCGAGTCAGCCAGTCGCAGTCATGAAGGATACGCGACCCGCCGCCATGCTGATAATCGTAAAACATGAGCGGTGCGCGTTCTTTGATAAGTGCCGTCAGCTGCGCTGCCACAGGCGTCTGGGCTGGTTTGCCCTTGCGCACGTATGTCTCCTTGACGCGGCTCGATAACCACTGGCTGCCAAGCGACTCGTAGAACTTTTCCAAAAGAACCTCCATGGGTGCACTGTACATGCCATTAGCGACACCGTTTGCATTATCAACGCAGGGCGTGCACATACCTCAGCGGCGAAAAGATTTGCTGCAGCACGGTGTCGTCAATCAAAAATATGTCACGCGCACATGCTAGTTCGTATTGCAGCGTATCGTTTCCAGCCGCAGGCCTTTCGTTGCCCGAAGCTGCACTTGTGTCTGCCGGCTTTTTCTCTGCTGAGCTGCCTGCCATGACCGAGGCACGCTTGAGCACGCGCTGGGTGCCTATCAGGATTGGTGCACTGCGCATCCGCGTCAGCAAACCACGCTCCTTTTGGAGGCTGTCTGTGTTCAGTGCGAGCTGGCGAAGTACGTTGAGATAGGATTCATAGCCACCACAGGACGCTAAAAAGTCTTTGGGTGACTTGATAATCATATGTGCTAGATCAGCAGGCGACGGCTCGTTGCGCACACCGCACATGCGCAAAAAGCCGTTGGCCACCGGTCCAAAGTCGACATAATCGAAAAAAGCAGCATGTTGGCTGAAGCAGCATTAGAGAGTGAATATAAGAAATGCACACCAGCCACCGCCTACCTGTTGTTTTCGTTGCCAAAGTAGCAGCCACGCGGGGTGAGGAACCGCGCCTTTGCGGCAACTTTGCCATCTTGCTTGATTTCGTCAAACACCGGAATAAACGGGGTTGTCTTTAGCGCTCCAATGTCGTTGGAGGAAAACTCTGTGGGAGCATCAAGATTAGCGAACAATACAGCTGGGACCACAGTATCGCCGACACCTGCCAGATACACGACCGGCCAAAAACTCAAAGGTAACTCGCGCCGACGCATGGCTAGTCGGCGGCAATCGAGTCAGGTGCCCTATAAGCTGGTGCGCCTTTGGATAGGGCTCCACGCCAAACTTGTCAGCATGCTGCCGCAGGTCCGGACGCAATACATGAAAGCCCATGGTGGCACAGGCTGGCTCGATGAAACACTCGGTTGGAGTGGCAAGTGCGTTGGCGTCATCGGCACATGGCAGGAATGCTGTTTTGATGGACTTTGGGCGATACTGCTCGCGATAATAGGAATTGAAGTTTCCGGTAAAAAACTCTAGCGCAGCTGCACGCCTGGCAGCATCGGAGTGTGTGGCAATCTTTAGCAGCTCGTCAAGTGGCGGGTACGTGCGCAGCCCCAGGAATTGCAGCATGCTGCCTATATGTGCGTACATTGTTAGCTGGAGCCGGCGATGCATGTGACAAGCGTTCACGTTACCTTCTTCCGTGTATGTCCGCAGTTTCCCCTTCCACTGAATGGCTGGAAGGCCAAGTTTGCTGGTCATGTCCGACGGTAGATACAGCTCATTGGCACAGTAGTAGCGGAATGGCTCCTGCGCAGGTGCTTGCGTCGATGCCTTACTTTCAGCGCCTGCAGTCGCTGTTATATCACCAGTAGCATGTTGCCCTGGAGTCGCCACGGGCGCTACAGGCTCCTTGGGAAAGAAGGCAGTGACGCGAAGGCGGTTGATCTCCTGGTCGCCCAAAGTCGACCGGATCGAAGCGAGGAACTTGACCAGCTGCATGTGGTCCCAGTTAAGATCGTGCTGGCGGGCAAACACCATTTGCAGATTCACATGCTTGCGCACGCCCAGTGCCGTCAAGAGCTTTTCCGAGACAGCCTTGCTAGCGGTGACCAGCGGTAGATCGGGGAACAGCGTGACGTTCTTAAAGTACGTGTCGGACGGCAGAAATAGACCGCGCTGCGTAGGAATGCATTTTTTGTCATGCAGCAACTTGACCACCTCCTTTTGTGCCGCATCAGACAAGGATGTCCAAGCGCGAGATGTCGTGGACAGCAGCAACTCCAAGAATGCAGCATCCGACTGAAACTCTGGCCGTGTTACTGCAAACTCTAGCCAATTAGCCAGCGTGTACTCGGACCACGGTCTGTCATGTGCAGGTGAACGCCAGCTTAGCTATCGGCGTGCGCTACAAACCGTCTGACCCCGGATCACGTTAAACCATCTTACCCAAACACACTTTCCAACGTCTGCTTGTTGAAGGCGCGAGTAATCTCATAGTCGATCACTGTGCTTGGCAGCGGCAATGTAGGCGGTATCACAGAGGCATTCAAAAAGTAGAGCTTCTCGGCAAACTGCTTGCCATTGGGGAAGACGGCGAGCTGCATGATGCGGCGGTAAAGATCAATCGGCGTGCTCTGCCGCACACTCGCCCACCACTTCATAAAGCTGACAATCTCTGACTGCGTCAAGCGACGACGGCCAAGCTCTTCGACTACGTCCTGCACACCCATGCGATGCACATAGCCAAGCATTTCCAGCTTGTCCACGTACGGAGTACACTGTTTGGCAATCGCCGCCGGAATCACCGGAACGGTGCGCACAAAGCCGCTCAGACGCTCGTCCACTAGCTTGATCGTGTTGGCCGGCCGAACGCCATGAGATGATATCATCATGGGTGCTCGTGACCCGGTAGCTCCGAAAAAGTGGTGCACGCCGAGTTCGCCAACCAGCGGGCTTGGCGTGCTTGGATGGTAGGTAAACGCCTGAACGGCGTACGAAGCCCGCTGCTGCAAGAAAGAGCGCGCCGAGTCGGCGTCATCGGACTCGTCGCCCATGACGACCACGCCATTCGCTGCATCCGGCACCAGCTCTTTGTAGAGCTTTGCGACGCTGTTCAGCTCATCCTCGTACAAAATGCGCGCCAGCAGACCACACATGGACAGCAAATCTTCGTTCCATGCGGCCAAACACGGGTCGACAAAGTCGATCGATTCGCGCTCTACGGTAGGGATAAAGTGCGCGGCCACGTGGCTGCTGAATCCGGTCGTCTGGTGGGTTGGAAATCCAATATAGACGCGGCCTTGCTTGGGAAACGGCATCAGATTGGAAAACAGTGACTTTTTGCCCTGTGAGCTCGCGCCGTGCTCGTCGTAGCCGGTGTAGACCATCTGGACTACGGTGGTGGCCGGCGGCCGCTTCTTGGTGGTGCGCTCCATGTCGATGGTCTGCTGCTTTGTAACGCGCACGCTCAAGTGAGCGCGCGATACACGTACAAACACTGACGTGGACTCTCCGTCAGCGCTTCCGCCCGCCATGCCATCTCTATGGTGTCTGATCGACTGCATGTGCACCTGTTGCACGTCCACCTCTCCCAGCGTAAACATCTTTTGCGGCGATCGAAGCTGCAGCCCACCAATCTCCTTGAACGGCACCGGCCGCGGCGTTCCCAGATCCTTGCTCAGCGTAAGCACCTTGCTGCCGTTCATGTAGGCGCAGATTTCACGCAGCGTCGAAGTGAAGCTGATTGATGATGCGAGAAAGCTGCCAAACTCATCAATGTTGGGCACTTCAAACGGATCGCGCATGCTCAGCAAAAACGTTGTCCACACGCGGCCATTCTCCGCCTTGTCCGGCTCTCCCGGCACAGGCGCTCGCTTGGCAAAAAGCTGGTCGCCCTTCCAGAAGAACGCCATGCACTCTTGGCCGGATGACACGCTAAAGCACCATTATCGGTGTTGTTACCATTAGCACGACCGACATCTTGTACGCAAACGCCCCTTTGCACAACCTACAATGGATCCTCGCAAATGGAAAACAGACTGTAGAAACCAACGCCAAAGAAGCCAATCTAAACCGCCGACACATGGTGAGCCTCGCAGCGCTCAAACGCCGCCAGCCAGCACCACTAACCTTTTGCTCGTCCGGATTGCCTTCAGCGATTTTCTTCAGCCGATGCCAGTCTTCTGGCGCAAACACACGGCCATCGTTGCGCACCTGGATGCGCATGCACCGCTCCCGTCCAAATATGCCAGTCTTTTCGATGCTATCAAAGTGCACCTCTACGCGCTGCGCGCCTGCAGGCAGGTGTCAATGTAGTACGTCAGCGCAGATTCTGTATGCTCGCGCATGTCTACTTGCCGGCATCGTTGGCATTCTGCAATAGCTCGCGAAACACCGTATGCTTGGCCGAGTAGCGAGCAAGAATCTTGTCGATGAGATGGCGCTGGTTCACCTCAACCTGGCAATCACCATGACACAGCTCGGTAAACGCAGCGGGTCAACCACCACCACGCCCAATGCCTCACCTTCTCTTCCACTCCGCTGGTGGAGAGCACCTGCGCCCGGAGCGCTTCCACAGAAAGTGCGTTGGTCGCCATTGAAGCAGGCGCCTAAGAGCGAACAAGCAAAAAAAGCAAGATGCAGATGAGCAATGCGACGGCTCACGGATGTGACAGGTACAGTGCGACAAATGCTGGAGACAAGTTGGTTGAAATGCAACGTCAAAGGGGCGGCGGCTGGGGCCAAAGAAACGGTCACTGCCGCGCCCAAACGGCATTTATTCTCCTGCAGCACCGCTACACCCCTACTCTGATTATAGGTCCGCCTCCGCGGCTGGCAGCGACAACGTCTTTGGTGCGTCAGACGTGCCCACTGTGCTAGGGGCATCATCGCCCGCTGGTGCTGCCTGCGCCGCCTTTTCCCAAGGCTTTGGCCGCGGCTGCAACGTCGATCGACTCGGTGGCTCTTCGTTGAGGCGATTAGGAATCGTTCGGATACCTATCATGTCTGCATGAGTCACGTCGGCGATGCTGCATAACTAGCGCTGACACGCACCTGGCACCGGCTTTCCCGCGGTAATTAGATCGCAGATAGCCTGGAACGAAAGCGGATAGGCCGGTTGGTCTATGTCAGCCGCTGCGTCGGCGGTGGTGGCTATGGCATCTAGATCGGCTGTCGGCGCAACATCTTCACACGGTCCATCAGCCTATGTCGACGTAGCGAGCAGCATCGACGCTTACCCTGATCCATGTTGGCACCATTCATGGGCACCACACTTGCTGGCGCAGCTGCAGGCTGTGTTTTCTGCCAGAGACGGAATGCTTCCAGGTCAAACGGCGGAAAGAACCTGCGAGCCACTTCCTGGTCAGCCCAGCCCGCGGTAGGCAAGCGCAAGCGGCGTACTTTGTGTAGTAGAACCAGCGTGCGCGCTCTAGTGACTCGGCATCCAAGCCTGACCTGCCGCCCTCGGCTGAGCGAGATTCGTCATTGCGTCGCAGACTCTGCACGCCAGCCTATTCGCCACAAGACGGTATCAGTATGCGTGCAATGGCACAACACTCGGTCTGTCTGTAGACGTGCCTGGAACCGCTCATCATGCTCAAAGTCGTAGGCGAGAAACGCCTTGTAGCGCTCAATGTTGGGATCGGTCATGGCAAAAGTGGTGACGAAAGCATAAAGCACAAAAACACGTTAACCTTCAACTACCAGGTCATCGGTAAAAGGGGCAATCTGATCGCAGTCATCCACACACTGAAAAACAAAACGACATGTGCGCTGACCGTCAACGCTCCGCCGTCCAAGGTCTCAGCTTACAAAAGAAGAGTCACAAAGGCAGGCCTACACTCTACCATCGTATATTCGCCGCTATATAGTTACACACGCAAACAGCCAGACAGCCTATCCAGAGACAACGGCCTGCGATTCACCGTCAATCTCTGCAAGCAGACGATCGCGCCATTCCTGGTAAGCAATATAGGCTGGCAGGTGTCGAAAGGGCACGGGCGACACCTGCAAGCATACAAGACGCAATATTGGTATGGTCAGGTGGTCAGAGCCTGCATACGCGGAAAACACAGCGCACTTGCTTACCATCGCATTGACACCATCCACGGGCGGAATGCACGACTGCAAAGCATGACTGCCGTCCTTTGCCGCTGTCTTTCGCCGACGACGCACGGGCGTACGGCGCGCCAAGGTCACAGGGGCGTCATCTGGCTTATCGGTACTCTCCTCTGGCTTGTCAGTCACATCAGAGCCTGCTGCAGCCGCTGCCACACTCTTTTCAGCTGCCGGTGTTGTAGCCAACTGGTCAACCTTGCGCTTGCGCCGAGGTGTTTCGCGCACGCCAGCCGCCTTTGTCGGTGTCTGTGCTGACTTTTCTGTGGCAATCACTGTGACCGATGTGCCAGCATGACGCGATGGTGTTACAATCGCCGTTCTGCTCGCAGTTCTCCTCAGCGATGGAGTGGTCGCAGTGGCATGCCCACTTGCTGAAGCCGGCGATGTCACACTAGTGCCGCCCGCTGGTCTCGGGCTGCTGACTGCACTTCTAGCACGCGCTCTAGAGGGCGTCCGAGGTGTGCCCAGCATAGCTAGTTCGCGCGGAGCATAGTACTCGGCCAACGCCACCACCTTGTTGATCTCAGCAATACCCTCGCCAACCGCAGCCGACAGCTTGGCTTGATCCACACGCGACTACGTGTGATGAGCGGTTAGCCGTAGACAGCATCATCACAGCATACGCGCTACTTGCCCCTGCCGCTCGACAGCAGGCCAGAAAGACGCCGGCCGGGAAAACAGCTCGGTCCCACCGCACCGCAGCACGCTGAGCACTGGGCAGTGCGGCCGACCAGCGCTCGCGGAAACCGGCAAATACGCTTTCGCAGTGCGAAGTCAATGTCGTGCAGCCAAACTGCACTGCCAGCGAGTTGAGCGTCACGCGACCGCCTGCTTGTTGCAGCCCGAGTCGGCCACGGAGACTTTCCAGCTCGCGCGCATACGACACCGCTGTCGTGGCCGAAAGACGTGCTGCCGCGCGACGGTCAACGGTAATGCCAAGTCTGCGCCATGACACCTGCGCGTTAGTCCGTGTCGCCGCCAAAGGTGTCTATGCGGACGCACCGCTCGCACGCCAGCTCGAGACAGATCACCGGCGTTGCAGCCGTCGTGCGACCAGCAGCGCCCGCGCCGGCGCTTGCCTGCGCAAAAAGCTGTTGCGCGCGTGCGACCGCCCGCTGGTCGTCGTCCACACCAAGCGTGCGCGCATAGGCCTCCAAGCTCTGTCGAATGTTGGACATGGCACAAGTGGAAACTAAACAAAGCACATACGCTGGCTCGCTATCTCGTTCTCAAAGCACACACACACACACACAAAAAGCATGAGCAGCGAAATCACATCAGTACCACTGGCGCTACTGCGCGCCGCTGACTTTGCAGCCCGCAAACACCGCGACCAGCGGCGAAAGGACCCTGTCCAGACACGTAAGCGAACAGACAAGTGAGTCTGTCCCATTCGCCATTAACCCTGTTTGGCAGCCTATATCAACCATCCGCTTGGTGTAGCGCTCCTGCTTGCCGAGTCTGGCGTCGAGGATGTTGCAACGCTTCAAGCAGCGGTATTGCACGACACCGTCGAGGACACCGACACCAGCCTGGAAGAGGCAAGTGTAAGCGTCTGGTGGCATGTACGCTACGGTGTCGCTCACCAACGCTACAGATAGAGCGTGAGTTTGGTACGCTGGTACGACGCATTGTGGACGAGTGCACCGACGACAAAGCGCTGCCTAAAGCCGAGCGCAAACGACTGCAAATAGTGAATGCGCCACACAAATCCAATCAGGTAGGCCGAGCCAAAGATGCCAAGCGCACACGCTACGTGCTGATGACATGCCGACGAGTCTAGGCCAAGCATGTCAAACTAGCTGATAAGCTCTACAACCTTCGCGATCTTCAGCATGCCACACCAAATGGATGGTAAGCAGCGGTGCCTACATAGCCAAGAATTAGCACTAATAGCACTATGTATGCGCTGCACAACAGGACACCGGAGCGTGTGCACGAGTACTTTGTCTGGGCGCGCAAAGTAACAGATGGTAAGCAGTCAAGCAGCAAGCATCGTCAGCTACATGCGCCAACTAACGGCTCGTACTGCAGGCTGTCGCGGTGTGAATGCGTCGATTGAGCAGCAGTTGGATACAATCTATGCTCAGGTACTGGGACACGTAGCATCCTAGCTGGATACTGCAAACATATATCTGTATTAAATGAAGGCATTTAGTGCTATGGTGAGCAGAATCGGGTGCCTGTGCCATCATACATGGTGGGAATGGCGCAAGTGCATCGCGACTCTTGTGATATTGCAGTGTGACGGTGATTTGGACCGAGTGCGAAAGACTGAGCGACAGGAAAGACTAGGCAAAGCGGCGATCATGCATGGCGTGCATTTGCACACAAGACATGGCGCTTTGATGAGTGTGTGTGTGTGTGTGTGTGTGTGTGTGTGGCGTATAGCAAAGAGTACAAAATAGTACCGCAAGAAGAGTCTACAAGGAGTGGCTACATCACAGGCGATGGTGTGCAACCAGTGGTGGTGGCCAAGATGCTGCGCCTACCTCCTTGGCGATGACGGATTGCTGCGATGATAGTCAAAAGACATGTCGCCACGGTCTCGTAGAGGATGGCTACTGTTGGTGGGACTGCGGTCGCCTTCCATGCCAATGTCGTCCAGCTGCACGCCATATCCGTAGCCCTCACTAAAGTTTTCGTCCGCCTGAGCACCCACTACTTCGGCAAAGAAGCGGCGCTGCTCGGCATAACGCTGCTGGTGCTGCAGCACTTCCTGCTCGTAGCTGCGTTCAGCGCGATTGCTCGACGCAACGCCCCTATGTACCGTCACGTGTGACACGCTGTTGGACCGCGACTCGCTCTTCTTCTGCTTCATCTTGTGCTGGAACGAAAGCACGTACGGATTGTAGGCGTGGTCGGCAAAGGCAGCTCCTGCTCCGCCGCCTGAGCCCATGCCTACGATGGTGATGTTCTCGTGACCGATGACCGGGTGGATACCTTTCTCGCCAGGACGCTGTCGCTTCTTGTTCGAGTTGCTGGATGTAGTCTGCGTGCTGCTAGCGACCGAGTCGATGTACATGTCGTTGGACGAGCTCTTGTAGGCTGACTTTGGCACGGTCAGCTTTACGTGGCTGCCGCCGGTGATGTGAACGTCGTCTACCATGGGCAGCAGCATGCGCTCCTCAAAGGCTGCCAGCATACCAGGCCAGAGCATGATGAACGAAGCGGCCATTTCGCAGCACGCAATGGCTAGCCCCATGTACGCGGACGCCACCACGTTAGTGATGGCCGAGATGCGCACCGCGTCCAGGAGCAAGGCTAGGACCAGGGTGCCATTGGCCAGCAACAGCAGACGCAGCTGCGCCTTCTTGGCCACACCTGCCATCAGATCGCTGGGCCAGTCCAGCGTGCGCTGCCGGTATGACCAGCCAAAGCAGAACAGTGTAAACAGCAGAAGAAAGAATCCCCAGTCACCTGCGGCGATCAAGTTGCGCGCTTTGCTGGCACCGGAATCTTGAGCGCGCGAGATGCTGCCCACCACGCCAAGCAGCGCAAAAATGCAGGCTACAACGTAGAGCACGCCAATGGTCCAGCGCAACCGCCGCATTCCACTGCCAAAACCAGAATGATTAGACTCGCTGCTGGAGCTGAGCGTAGTTTGCATCATGACCAGTTGGGCAATGTGAGCCAGGGGTTGAGACACAACTCGAATCTCCGCCACCAGCGGTACACTTACCGCTCGTTGATACGGACATCATGACTGGAGCCGCAGACGCTCGCCAGCCAGCGCTGCAGAAAAGCTTGCACCATGTACATGATGGGCAGTGTGCCGGCCACCGAAGCAAGACCGCTAAGCACCATGACCGCCGTATTGCTGTTGCCACTCGTCGTATCCGGGTCAATGACCACCCAAGGTGCATTAGCAGCGACACGCGCTGTCGCCATCACCGATAAAGTCAGCAGACGAACGAAACGTGAGCTAGCATCGACCGGCTACTCACCAGCAGCAAATACAATCATATTCCATATGAGCAGCGAGCGCGTCCGAGAAGCGTCAAATAGTGCCAGGACAAGCACAATGGCGTAGCATACGGACGACAAGGCGTAAGCAACCACTACGCTGATTGCAGCCGCCATGGTGCTGATTAAGCTGGTGACAAGTAAGCAGGACTGTCCGACTGCGTGGTATCTGGACTATACAATGACGCTGGCAGCTTCAAATACAGATTACTAGTGAATAGGGCGACAGCGAAGGTGAGAAGAACAAGGAGCAAGGGTATATTGCAGCGCCAAATAATGAGGGCCCCAGAATAGGTTGCCGGAAAAAGCAAGTAGAACAAATTCGGCTTACAACCGGGAGAACGCCCCATGGTCGTTGTAGCACAGGTCCTCCACCAGTTTACACCTCCTAAAAACGGACAGCAGACAAGTGCAGACACAAAACACTGCCAACGCTATGCGGGTTGTACTATACCCAGCTGGGGTGATGTAATGGTAGCAGCAGTAAACACTTTGGCCGAGTCAAGCATCATGCAAGGCGGTTGTTACACTACGCATACCGCAAGCGGCATCACCGTATCTGCCAGGTGTTATGCCGGCGCATCATAAGTTTACTCTCCTTGCCCTGCTGGTAGCACCCAGACAATCAAGCGGCCGCCATTGCACCATCGGCCAATACAGGCGAGCACTGCCCGGCAATCGGTTGAGCCAGAGCCGCATCTCACGTCTGCCGCATGTCGAGCACCAATACCAGAGCTGCCAGCTGGCGCGCAGTGCGTCCATCTGCCTATAGTGCCATGCCGCAGCACCCGATGACATGCATAGGTACCGGTAAAGCCACGCTTATTTGGCAGTTACCGAGCAGCCTATCCCCAACTAGCGGACATGGATGCCAAGTTGCCGCGGGCCGATACCCGACAAAACGCTGGGCCCCAACAGACTAGCTTGGGTCGGGGCAGTCTGCGCTTTGCAGATGCCGTGCCAGAGCCACCTTGGTGCACGTCAGCAATTACAGTACGTCGTAGATGAGCATATCGCTGCGCCGCACAAGCGTCATGCTGCTCGCAACAGGCCTTAACGGTAGGTCACCCGATACAGAGATGTGTCAGAGGGTGCTACCGCTAGTGCATGACCTAGCATCGGCAGACCAGGCCACCCACTCGTCTCCACCTACCATGACGGACTGATTCACTGTAGCCGGCAATCCTAGCCAAAAGATAGTGCAGCGAGCTGTTTAGAGGCGCAGCGGCACGGTGCAAACACACCCACAACGGCAGGATAAGTGTGCATCCCGCCCAGTTGCCGTTTTGCGCTTACATACTCCCCATTCAGCAGTCGGTCCACACGTGAACGATGCGGCTGTCGCCACACGCGACTGTACAACGATGCCCCACGCTGCGAGTCAGCACAGGTGCATTTGCATATTAGACTGCCTGTCGGAAACGTTTAGCCGAGCTGACTGTCATGTTGGACCAGAGAAGAGTCATGTGTCCAGGTTGCGCGGGCACCCTTGGACAGCCAAGACTGACACGCAGCAAAGCAAACATCAGACACTGCCGCAGTCCTCATGCTGCTATATAACGTCCAGCAAATCGTGTCCTTTAGCTCGCGCTCGCTACATACTCACATTCACCGCCGGTCGCTATCCAGCTCCAAGTTGCTCTTTTTGCACACTAACGTGCTTCTTACGGATTTATCCACGTCCACGTGCACCACAGGCGAACGCAGACCGATTAACCCTCGCGCTGCTTCACGACTACGCCCACTCGCCAACTTTCACCGCTTCTACCATCGCCACCCGTACCTTTAACGCCACCATAGGTCAATCACGTCAACATGGCCCGCTTCCACTTTCTCCTCCTTCTCGCCGTGTCCAGCCTGCTGCTAGGCACCACCGATGCCTACCTGCCTGGCTACGACGGCAAGAGGCTGCAGGCCCGAGCTGACCAGTTTACCCAGGCTGCTGCGCCCAACCCAGCCGACGCTTGGCCATACAGCAAGCTCTCCGCGTCGGAGCTGTCGGCCGCGCAGGAACTGAACAAGAAGCTCACGACTGCCATCAACAAGCTGTCGGCTGATCCGATCGACCTTGACGCCGTGCGCGCCTCTGTTCAGGACGCTGCGAGCGGCAGCTGGTCCTCCAAACTGCCCAATGGTCCCAAGGTGGACGCGCGCCTGAACCAGGCCAAGCTCTTTGTGGATATCCCCGAGTCTGGCCCGCGCTATGCCATCATCCAGCTTAGCTCGTTGCAAAACGACTTTATTGTGCCCGCCATTCGCTCCTCTTCTGGATAGTCGTTTGACTGCGCGCTGTGCCGTGCCATTAACAACGTAATAAACAGCGCATATGAAGTGGACGCTGGCCCTGTTTTATCATACACAAGCTATCTCACTGACGGCGGCTGTTGGAGCTTTGTTTACTTTTATCCCCATGCAACGCAATCGTACCTTGCGAACGAGTACCGTGGCACGGCGGCCACTGCCCGATCCCGACCTACTTCTGGAGACGGTACCGCTGCGAGAACGCCACCGCAGACATGAGGAGGAGGAAGAGGAGGAAAGCGACTGTAATCGTGCATTTGTAGCAAGTACAATGTCACGACTGCCATACGCGTCCGAGCGGCTGCCTGACCCGCGGTCTGTCGTGGTCGACCATTTCCCATATGTGCTGGAGAACATTGGACGGCAGCGCAGTACTTCAAACGCGGGCAGCGTGGTGCCGCCACCGCCACCATTCGGCTCACTGCCTTTACCACCGCCACGATGGACGCTAGGCGGGGAGAGTGCTCGTCCGCGTCATGCTAGCAGCAAGCAACACGATAGACCGTCAGTGGTGCGGTCACAGTCGGCAACACTGCAAAAGACGGCAAGTCGGCAAAGTGCTGCCAACACGCTACCGCCTCCGCTACGTCGGAGGCCAATCGGCGTAGATGTGGCACGCGATGCAGCGTCGGAGGCTTGGTCGGGACCGGCGCCGACAGCGCGATCCACTCCACTTTGGCCTGATGTCCAAGGCGCATCACGGCGCGTCGGTAAGAGTAGCAGCATAGCGCAGAGTGAACCTCATTTTTGCACAAGACGCGCACATTCGTCCTATGGCGACGACCAGCAAACACACCAGCGGCCCCTGAGCAGAGATGGCGGAGCAAGAGAGATGGCGGGATCGGTGTCCGAGCCGACTACACCAAGGGGCACTGTGCCGCTGCAATTCTCTCCTGCGCCATGGTAGGTTCGCGGAACTGCGAGAGCGACAGGTCTTTTCCGCACTTGTTTTACACGCTATTGCTTAGGCATGTCGATATCTTTGGTCCAACACGCGCTCTCCGCGCCTCCGATCTAATTCCCGACCGGGTTTGCATCCGACCAGAAACATTGTGCAGCGCCCTTGTCTACGCAACGCAGCGGCGCAGCACACGGCCTGGATTTCTAATTGGACGTATCATGGTCGAAGAGCAGCAGTCGCTAGCGTCTGTCTCGGCCAAAGATGAGCACATTCTCATTCTCGACCGCTTTGATCGAGGACGGCATGCACAGGTATCAAGCACGCGTGGCGCAAGCGAACATGACAATGCACGTGAATCGCGCCTAGTACCTACCGCGCTTCTCGACGAAGACCACATTGTACCAGTATGTACACGGTGCATACCAGCCTTAAAGTACCGGTGTTCACATCTACAACGTCCAGATTTATCTATTACCACCAGATTTTACACGAAAAGAGTACACTGCTGTCATGCACCGCGCGTTTCACAACATTTATGAGGTGAGAAACATAGCCACCAGAACATCCGTGTATTGGGCACTTACCCCGACAATAGCGAATATTCGACGACGAGGAGAGAACACACAAGAGTATCTGTCGGCTGACGGTAGCCATGTTTCTAATTGTTGTGCCTGACCACGAAATGCGCCATGTTTCCGTCTCCTGTAAGTCACCTATTTCTCAAGTCTGCAGCATCCTTTGGCAAAAGTGCACTAACACTGTCATAGTCTTTGCCAGTGCTCCGGGCGTGCGTGTGGATGGAATGCCAATCGCCGGATTCAAGCTACGCCGCATGCAGCCAGCATCATCACACTCGGCCTACCAGCGATCACGCCATGGGTACGCGCACTGACTTTGCCGCTAGACGACATGGGAGCTGGCTGACATTCTCCACACTTGTCAGTATCCTTACGGCAGACCATCGAGCTGGTGCGCTGTTGCTGGATGGCTGCACTGTACCAGCATCCGTAGGTCGGCGACAACCAATTGGCATGTACGTACCTAGTACACACGTATGCACTTGTGGTCACCAAGAATAACGCTTGCTTGTTTGTTACAGCTGGACGCAGGAAGATGATGTCGATACGTGCACTAGCAGCAGCGACGGTCTTTTACAGGCAGTTCTTTGGTCTACCGCGTACGGCGGGTGGACCGCTATAGAAGAAGACGGCAGCTTGGGCGTGAATACCGAGCGTTCGGTCAGCGGACTCTGGGTCCAACTACCGCCACGGCTGACAATAAGCAATAATATCGGTCGACGCCCGCGCTTTTTCCAATGGCGACTGCGTGTAAGTCGTTGGCATTTGCGAATAGGTTGCGTCAAACGCTCATCGCCACCTGCAGCCGGACAGAGTGGCAATGCATATTGCATGCGCCGTAGGCGACATTGATTTCAGCAGCACGCGTCCATCGGAATTAGAAGAGCTTGGCATGGAATACGTCGAGCTCGATCATACTCCAGGCGCCACCTGGCTTGTGGAGCAACTATGCAAGCAAGGCAATCGGGAAAGACAGGCTATGCACATGGCAGCAATGCACACCGATCAGCGTAACCCGGACGACTACACCAGCACCAGCAAGAACGATGCAACAAGTCGACATGCCCGCAGCCAGGATAGACAAGCCAGCAATGCCCGCGGAAGTAGAGTCGATCTGCCCGCTGAGAATGCTTGGACGCTGCTTGACGAACTCCAGACAAAGCTAAACACGCTGCGCACGCGGGTACTCGACACCCACGATAATAGATGAATAAACGTAAAGTAGGCATCTACAGCGCGTGTAAAACGTGAAGACACACACCGTTGAGATGTGAGGAGAGTTTATTCGCTTCCTACCATCTCCCCGTGGCGCGCACAACGGCCTGACAGCGACAGCCTGCGTAGCCGCGGCGGCGTCCGGGTTCACAATGACAATAGCAGCAGCAGGTTGTCGACGGCCAGCGGGAAAGAACAGATGGTCGCGTTGCAGTCAGCACATGTGACGAGAGACGGCTTAAGCCTTGGTCGCCAGCTTCTGGGCCTTGGCCTCACGGCGCTTGTGCAGAGCCTCGCGCTTCTCCTTCAGGCGCAGGTGCACCAGCTTCTGGTACTCGGCGGCAGCCTCCTTGGAGGCCTGGGCGCGGCGAGCCTTCAGGGCCATGCGGTGACGCTTGCGCTGGAGGGTCAGCGGAGTCACCAGGCGCTGGATCTGTAGACCAGGCAAGCGCGCGCGTCAGTACACAGTATCGTTCGTTCCGCCCCGGTCGTCCCGCCATCGTCCACGGGCATATCATGCTTCATATGCATCTGCCCCGTCTGACCAGCACCCAACTCCAGCACCCCGTACGCACCTTCGGGGCCTTGGTGGACGGCTTCTTGGACTCATCCTTGGACTTGACCTCGCGACGGATGACGTACTTGCGGACATCATCATCCTTGCTCAGGTTCTACACGCGCAACATCCAGAATCACCGGTATTAGTCTCTGGCTAGTCCCTGGCGCCCCGATCTCGCGCGTCCAAGATGCGCAGATCGTCCGCGCTTCTGGTCGTCGCCAGTCCAGACAAGTACTTACGAAGAGCTTGCGGATGTTGCTGGCGCGCTTCGGGCCAAGGCGCTTCGGCAGAACCTGGTCGGTCAGGCCGGGGATATCGGCCTCACCCTGCTTGACGATGGCCAGGGAGATGACCGAGAGATCCGGGCCAACAATGCAACCGCGGACGGACTTGCGCTTGCGCTCGCCAGTGCGGCGCGGGCGGTAGCACGAGTGGCCCTTGGAGAGAAGGAGGCGCACACGGTGCGGCAGGAGCACACCCTGCTTCATCGGGAAGCCCTGCTTGTCGTTACCGCCGGTGATGCGGAAGACGTAGCCCTTGAACTCATCGCCGATGGAGTCTCCGGGAACCTCAGCGGACATGCGCTTGTCGTAGAAGATGCGACTGTGCACAACAGCAAAGCAGCGGTTGAGCAGGTCAGCTATAGCTCATTATACCAGCACCAGTCCGAGCAACGTTGGTCATCAGACACGCCACTGCCGCGTGTCTCGCAAACACCACCGGCAAAGGCTGTGAATCTGCGCGTGCATACGCCACCATGCGCAGTCGCCGTGTCCTGCCGTCGCAAACGCAGCCGAGCCTACTTACACCTTGCGCTCGTCATCAATCTCGATCAGCTTCTGGCAGCCGGTGGCCGGGTTGGCAATGTTCAACTATTCAGCGCGCAGAAAGACGACGCGAGTAAGCATACGAGGTTGCAGGCCAGCTGTCGACCGTCGTCCCCGCAAGACCAAAGAATTCCGCGGCTAGCAGCTAATTCCGCGCAAACAAGGAATTCGCAGCTGCAGGCGGCGCGAATGCTCGCAGCAGCAGCAGTAACGTCAAGCCGCAACCTGGTCAGAAGACCGCAGCAGCCGACGTGCTGCGCCGACAGCCGGTAGCCAGGCGTATCACCAGGCGCGAATGTCCAACTCCTGCTTGCAAGCCAGCGCCCTGCCGCATACACATCCGCCTAGCGCGTATACGGCGGACAAGCACCCATCCATCCATCCATCCATCCATCCGTCTGTCCGTCTGCTTGTCTGCCTCTCCAACCCGCTAGCTACCGCTTCGCTCGGTGGCGCATCGCTTCGCCGCGTTGCTGCCGTTGTCATTCCCATCCGCTGTCCCATCGCGCCCACCCATCCATCCATCCATCCATCCATCCGTCTGTCCGTTCATCCAACGCGCCCAAGATCGTCGGCGTAGCCGGTTGTGACGCGCACCTTCATGTTGATAAGCGGATGCTATCGCACGCGACCCTCTCAGTTGGCTGATGCGGTGCTGTAGAAAAGAGGGCGAGACCAGGAGGTCGGCGTAGCGTT
Source organism: Thamnocephalis sphaerospora (assembly GCA_003614735.1). Classification (NCBI taxonomy): domain Eukaryota; kingdom Fungi; phylum Zoopagomycota; class Zoopagomycetes; order Zoopagales; family Sigmoideomycetaceae; genus Thamnocephalis; species Thamnocephalis sphaerospora. Next base: position 24,058 of record KZ992475.1, on the reverse strand, counting down.
CATGGTAGTTTTGATACGCCACACACACAATACACAGGCCCACGCACCATCCTACTGAGAAACTAACACGCCACCTCAAGGACGCTTAGCTTGCCTCTCGCAGCACGCTTCAGCCAATTCTTTCGCATACCACGCTACGCTCACGCCAGCAAAGTTATACACTAAATGTCTATTGAAACATTTTGCATTTCCAACGCAAACACGTCTGCATCACGCACGCGCAGACAGGCAGGTAGAGCAGTGTGAATGGAAACCAGGTATGCAGACTACGTTTACAAAACAAGGTATGCTGCTAAAGTGCTGCATATAGGCGCAATGCCACTCAACGGCTTAGCCTAGAATGGCCTAGAGCATCTCTGCTCGTCTGCCTACCAGCCACTCTGGGGTATGCTCATACGCATATACGCCATACTATAGCAAGCATGGCGTATAGCGACGCTCCCTACACATGCACAGCCATGCGCATCATCGCCGCTCGGCCGTGAAATCTACCGTCGTGCTTACATCTACGCTCCACTCAATAGCACCAGCGTATACACCATGGCCACATATAAACATGGTTTATATTGTCAGCACGCTTTCAGCTCAGCTAAGCATTCCTACGTCCACCCCTGGCATCTGTGTAGCCCGCAGTTGTTTGATGCGCCTCCAAAAGCCGTTCCAGTCTTTTTAAAGGCAGTCTGCAGATGTCTTCTGTATGGACCGACTGTCGATCGCCAAACAGCACCGCACCATTAGAAGAGCAGCGATGAACGTGTATATTTACGCCGTCACCCACCTCGCGTTGAATCAAGCTCTGCACCTGCAGTCGACTGTGTAGAAAAGCAGTATCAGCTACTGAACACTCTCCTCCAAGCATGCGACACTTACGCCTGTCTAACCGACTCATTGTCTGGGCCAATAATCTCGAAAAACTGCAGTCATTGCGCTGGTCAGTCCGATCGGTCGCAAACGCCGCACCGCTCTGCATCGTCCACCATCACGCCGCACCTCTGTCGTCTCTGTTAGATTGATGGATGTGTTTGTGTCATAGCCAATTCTCCTGCATATGCGCGCATACTGAATTAGCAATCTAAGACTAGAACGCACTGGCTCATCCCTCGCACTTTAGCTGAGTGAGTATATGCGGCGTCTTGTCTTCCCAGACAAATGGCGTTGCAATGAGCAAACGAACCTCTAAATGAAGGCGATTGTAAGCAATCGAGCGAATACTACGCATGTCCACCGCCGTGCCGTGTTGCCCACCGTTGGCGCTCATGCTGCGTGCTTGACCACTGCCAAATGATGTGAATGTCGGCTAGGTTGTGCCACTGGAACAACACGTGCAGACAGCTGCAACGACTAGGCGCGTATAGCCAAACAGAGAAGGGCGTGTCGGCAGGGGGTTGCGAATCGGAGGTGCAGGACAGGGCAAATGCGTGGAAGAAGTGGGCGTATCCGCTGGCACTGGCATACGTCACGCAGTGTATCGCGACAGCATCTGCAACCATATGCCACCCACCATCCGTCCAAGCAGCAAAGTATATGCCGCACAAGGACAATACATGCGCTTAGCCTGCACAAAACGATAGGGTGGCAGTTTGCTGGCCTTGCCAGTGCCGCCAGACCAGGCAGAAGCGCTCAGACTGCGCCTGTTGCCGTCGGCGACTTGTGTCGACCGCCGGTCTCCTTGTCGCCCTTACATGCCTGCGGATGCCCCTTTGGACGTTGAGTTGCATCTCCGCCCCTCGCCGCACTTCCCCTTGCAGTATGTTCCCTATCCCCCTGGCGGCCCCTTTCCGCTAGTCACAGGATTCGCACATATCGGTGGAACCAATTGTTTGCTGTTCCAAATACGCATCGGCATCTCCATGTAGCGCAGCGGCTGGATAGCGTACGTGCGTGTGTATATGCGTGTGTATGTGTGTGGATACATGTTGGTCTGTGTTGGTATGTGTTAGTATGTGTATGCTTTGTATGTGCGTAATATGTCTAGTAAATGAAGCGAAATTCCAACACGAATGTCAAATAGGCGGCAAATTATTAAACATCTGAATGAGCATACTAGCGTATTTATCTAGCGTGATGTGGCCAGAGCCGCCATAATCATCGTCGTTCTCAACTCTGCGCGTTCCTAACTTGCAGCATTTGCTACCGCTCGCCCGATAGGTTCTTCATCGCCGTTACGCCTGCATCTAGGCAGAATACCAGCACCCAGTGAGGTCAGTGACCTGTACCGTGTCGTTGCCTGCCATGGCTACCGCTCGTCGTGGTGCATCTAGTCTTGCTTTTATTGCATCTGTCCGGCATCGCCATGCGCCAGTCGTATTGGAGGCATGCGAAAAGGAGGTTACCGAGTGCATATGGGTATGCACGCCTCCTGGACGGCGATCTATGCCCCTTTTTCGCGCTGGCTGCCGACACACCGGCATTCTAGTGTGCCACATGCTGCATATCCAAACTGCGCTGCGCCTCGACCGGCTGACCCAGCTGCCTTTGTCATTTTATATATCAGCCGCTTGGTTATCCCACCGATCCACGCTTGCCCATCTGCTCGTTGGCACACGTTTACATAGCCGTTTCTCACCGCAGCTCTTGCTTGCCATCTGCTTTCATTTCTGTCTCCATAGCATCTTGTTTGCCGCGCAGAACCCGGCATCTTTTTCTCTAATCGCACATACATTAGCGTGACCATTGAAAATGCGCGTCTACGCAGGAATCCTAGCACTTGTGGCCGTTCTCTCGACCGTTCAGGCCGGTAGGTTGCCATGTCTGCGCACCCGCTGTTTGGCTAGTCGTCAGTGCTCATACGCAACATGCCATATATGCATTGTGCAGAGATCACGCAGCTCAACACACCCATGGGTCCATTTGTGCCTGGTTCGACCATCACGGTGACGTGGGCCACGGATTCGACTCCGAATACCTCGTCGGAGGTTCAGATTGAAGCCGTCAACCGCGACACCAACGCTGTCATCCAGGTGGCCAACACATCGCCGGACCAGCACAATGTTGTGTGGAAGGTGCCGAGCGATATCAGCGCCGGAAACTGGTTCCTGCGTGTGAACGGCGCATCGTCGCCTCTTTTCAGCGGCGACTTCAAGGGTACGTTGTGCCCGCTCGTAAGCGCTCTGTCACCTACGCAAAGGCTAACCGGTACTGCCACGTGCATATTCGTCGGCGATGTACAGTCGGCGATAGCAAGGGTAAGCCACTGCCAAAGCCTGAAACGGCCAAGCCTGAGGCGCCTCGGCCTGAGGCGGTTGCGCGGCCGGCGAGCGTGAAGCTGGCTGATACGAAGGCGGCGGACGTGAAGCCGGTGGAGGTGAAGCCGGCCGAGACTAAGCCAGCCGACGCAAAGCCAGCGGACGCGAAGCCGGCTGACGCTGCTGCACCAAAGCCCGATGCTAACAAGCAGTCGGAAGGTGCGAAACCAGACACAAACAAGAAGCCCGAGTCGAGCAAGTCGGCCGATAAGCCAAACACCGATAAGCCAAGCGCTGAGAAGAAGCCTGTTGGCGCCGCTGCCAGCAGTGCTTCCAGCGCTGCAGCAACGACCAGCCTTCTAGGCTTGACGTTGTTTGCGGGGCTATCTAGCCTGCTGGCCTTGTAGCCGCACTATGGAACATACCGCGTCACATTGTCGCCGGTCCCTTTTGCCCTTTTGCTCCATGCTGCCAACGTCATTTACTGCCGACTGCTTCCAAGCTGCGGTCGCAGAACGCTCTGCAAAATGAATTGGTTTTGTTGTGCTAGCTCAAAGTGTCTATCCGGTGTGTTGCGCAAGAATTACGAATGGGCGATTTATTGCACGCAAAAAGGGAAATATGGCATTACAGTGACAAAGGAGTGCAAACACTTGTGTGTGTGACGGCAGCTGCTACGTCCAGTACAGTGTGATGTGTTCGTCGACCGACGCCTGAGCAAAAGCCTCACGCAGGATGGTGTCGTTGACGACCCCAAGGGTGCGACTAGACTCGCAGCGCTCCCAGATGAACACTCGATGGGTCAGATCGTCCTGGCGTCGACCGCAGCGCAGACATTTTGCCACTACCATGTTGGTTAAGTCGCTGAGCGAGACGTCGGCGGGTACACGTAGTGTGATGTAATCTCGCGCCGAAAGCACGATACGCAGCAGCTGGAAAGCGGACGCCACATTGGTCACGGACGAGGAGCGCTGACGAATCAGACGCACACGCTGAGGCATTGTGGCTGGCGCACATGCTTCCTCGGTGGTCTGCTGAGCTGCAACAAAATTGGGCTCTACAGCAGGTACTTTGTCGTGTGGCATCTCGCAGCGTGCATGAATGGGTGTTGTTGCGGAAGCGGAGGCGGACGGTCTATGTCTGTACCGCAAAGCAGGGGGTGCAGTTGGTGGTGGTGATGATGAGGCGACTACTGACGCTGACGCAGACGGGGGCGATGACGGTATTTCGTGCTGCTGCTGCTGCTGCTGCTGCTGCTGCTGCTGCGCTACCTTGAACGGACACGGCAATGGCGGCAGACGCTTGTGCTGCCGCGGTTGCGGCAACGCACCGGCAATAGAGGATTTGCGCTGGGGCGGATCGATGATCGGCGGAAAAAGAGTGGTGGTCTGCGGCATAGGCTGTGGGCGCGATGCCGCCATCATGACTACACGCTGACGCCTATCACTGCGACCGGCCCCCTCAGCAGCGTCCGCTGTGACGGTGTCGAAAAGTGAATCTGGCAGCGAACGAGAGCGTGGGCGCGGACGATGGCGGCGCGGGACAGCGTCGATCAGCGTATCCGGTAAGGTGGAAGGCGGCCGCTGAAGGATGACATCCACCAGATCGATCAAGGTTTCAGCCGGTGCGGCAGCCGGATCCAAATACTGGCCAGAGGTATTTCCCTCATCCAGCATAAAAGTCTGCTGAGGCAGACTGCTTTCTCGGTGCACCCGTGCTAGCGCTTGTGCACGCGCGAGTGCGGGTAGTTTTTGCAACATTGTTTCCTTGTCAAGCGGCCTTTCAGGCATTGGCGTTGGGACGGGTGCTATCTTAAGGGCGTTGTTTTGCACTGCTGCAGATGTCAGCGGCTGCTGCTTGTACAGGAGGATAGGCGGCAAAGCGAAATGCATCGCAAATACAGCCGAAGGGACGAATACACGATTGCACTGTGTGAGCACTGGCAACAATGCACCAGAGTGGTACCAGACAGATGCCCAAATGGGTTGTTCCAGGCAGCGATGGCGACAATAGGTAGCAGATACGGAAGGTGAAGTACAAAGAGGGCAATCGAAGGCTTTGAAAGAAGCGTAGGTGCACACGGCAAGTAAAGCAACGAATAGGTTAAAGAACCAGAAGCAAACTAGAAAGAACGCAGGACAAAGAATAACGGCGAAAAGCGCACAGCACAGAAGCTACCGGCAGTGCGTCCGGGCAAGGATGGCAGCGTGCGTGAGAGCGGCGCAGAGCACACGGTGACCACGCGAACAAGCCAGACAACAAACAAGGGACGGCAGACGGACAAACCGCCAAACAGCGAAATAGAGAGGACGAATAGGGAGGGATCACACAAGATAAGCGCCAGCGGTATCGGAGTGTGGACAATAGCCAGTACGTACGTAAGCGTAGACTAGCGTGTGCGCGTAGCAGAAAAGCGATGAGCGGATACAGTGGCAAAATGCCAAGAGTCTGACTGCCTAATAGCTCCGTCGACGCGGCGGCAGTGGCAAAAGTCAGAGGTCTACTGGGCGCCCAGGCAGCGGCTAGCACAAGGAGCGCACGGGGACGGTGGAACCGCGAGGCACACAACGCAGGCGGCCGCAGTGTGATGCTGGTGCTCGGAGTGCAGCTGCTAAAACGATGCGAGAGACGTTTCAATGCGCCACCAGGGCGAGCAGAGCACTAGACAGGAGGAATGAGCAGGCGCACTGCGTGAGGGTTACAGTACGGTTTGGTGGAGGAGCAGAGGAGTGGTGGACGCGCACACGCACTTGGCAGCGCGAGGTGTTAAATGGCTGGGCGGACAGGTGCACAGGCAGCAAGCGGCATACCGATATGGGACCTAGCCAAGGGCGCCCTATCACAGGTCGCAGGAAATGGAAACAGACAACGAAAGTGGCATAGTCACCATGTGGCCTCCAATCAGACTTGCAAGTGTGGCAACATGCGGATCTACCAACGGGTGAGAAGATGGAACGAGTACCCACGCATCCGCCCAGTGCGGCAGTAGGAGCAGCGCGTGGTACCGTCGTAGCCGCAGCAGCAGCACACTTGCACCGCAGCATACTGTCCTGTGGCACCGGTTGGCTACTAATAGCGTCTTATCCGAACCGCGCTAGCCAGTGGTGGGTGTCTGCAGACTGCTTACACCGACTGCAGCTGCGCAACAGCGGCCGCAGTCCCGTCATGCGGCAGGACAACGTCACGCGTGCAGTCAGGTGATGCCACTGATAGCAAAGATGAGTTCAGCACAAGCGACGGTGCCCACAGGGCCGCCACAGCGAGAACGAGCGAAAACGAGAGTGCATGGGTGTGTATGCACTTGCTTCTGTATGTGTATGCATCGCAGAAGCGGTATTGCAATCTGGCTTGACACCATTCGCACCGCACTGCCGTCACCGTCAATGCCACTGTGCCATTCCCATCACCAGGAAAGCAAAGTGGCCTGCGGTCAGACCGCTCTTGGCGACCGACCGCTCTCACATCGGATTGCCAAGAAATGGGCCGGGGTGGGTGACATCACCTACCCTCCCCTCCCCCCCCGGCCAGCACCAGAGCCACCGGCCAGCATGGCCGATACAACGCTCGCTGATTGGCCACTTGGCAAGACAGCGTGAGCAGGGGTAGTTGATAGGTGTGCGCCACCCGACACCAGCGTAGCTCGCCATCGTTGCTGCTGTCGCCACCGTCGCTGTCCTGCCATGGCGCAGTGCACAGCCACGACAAGCGCAACGCTGCGTCGACAAGGACGCTATAGACAGCATGGTAGCTACGCCAGCGGCCGAGACACGCGGCAGACGCGAAACATCACGCGCACTCTACAAGGCAGGAAGCAACTCGGCAACGGCCATGGTCAGGGCCAAGGGAGAGCGTAGCAAGTAGCTGCCACGCTGGCAAGGCGGGACCTGGTCGCCAGAACGGGAAACAAGCATGCGGCCATCCCAAACTGTCCCTGCCATCCTCGCTTTCCTTGCCCGGCCACGGACATATAGGCGTCTACGTGTGGGTGGGTGTGAGGTAGGTGAGTGAAGCGGGTGTCGATGCTCACACAGCGATACGTCGCTGCCGTGCTCACCGTGGCCAACAGCGTCAGCAGCTTTAAAGCCGACACCAAGCACCCTCGCCCGCCCCGCCGACTCTCTTTCTCATTGTCTACCTGCTTCCTCCCGCATCTCCTACCTTGCTTCCTTGCCCTTTGTGCGTAGCCCCGCTTACCGCCACTTTAACACATCACTATCATCATGGAGGACGAAATCGCCCCGGTAGGTGCTGCTGCTGCTGCCGCCCAAGGTGACGTGCTCGTGCTCTCTCTCTCCACGAAGAGAGTGACGTGCACGTCGCCTGTGGCCACGGCCCATCTCGTGCCCGCATCACAGCCGTGCTAACCTACCTGACCTCATCTGACACCTGATTAGCTTGTCGTTGACAACGGCTCCGGCATGTGCAAGGCCGGTTTCGCCGGCGATGACGCTCCGCGTGCGGTAAGTGTAGCACTGCGCTGTACAAACGGCCAGTCTCGGTGATGAGGCTCTGCAAAGCCACGTTCGCTAACAACGCCCCTTTGCGCGGCACACTTTCAGGTGTTCCCGTCCATCGTCGGTCGTCCGCGCCACCAGGGCGTCATGGTCGGCATGGGCCAGAAGGACTCGTACGTTGGCGACGAGGCCCAGTCCAAGCGTGGTATCCTCACGCTGAGGTATCCGATCGAGCACGGTATCGTCACCAACTGGGACGACATGGAGAAGATCTGGCACCACACCTTCTACAACGAGCTGCGTGTCGCCCCGGAGGAGCACCCGATTCTGCTTACCGAGGCCCCGCTCAACCCCAAGGCCAACCGCGAGAAGATGGCCCAGATCATGTTCGAGACCTTCAACACCCCGGCGTTCTACGTCAACATCCAGGCCGTGCTCTCGCTGTACGCCTCGGGCCGTACCACCGGTATTGTGCTCGACAGCGGTGATGGTGTCACGCACACTGTGCCCATCTACGAAGGCTACGCCCTGCCGCACGCCATCACGCGTATTGACCTGGCTGGTCGCGATCTCACCGACTACCTCGTCAAGCTCCTCACCGAGCGCGGCTACACCTTCAACACCACGGCCGAGCGTGAAATCGTCCGTGACATCAAGGAGAAGCTTTGCTATGTTGCGCTCGACTTTGAGCAGGAGCAGGAGGCCTCGCGCCAGAGCAGCTCCGTGGAGAAGAGCTACGAGCTGCCGGACGGTCAGGTGATCACCATTGGCAACGAGCGCTTCCGTGCCCCGGAGGCCCTCTTCAAGCCGAGCCTGATTGGCCTTGAGGCGGCTGGCATCCACGAGACCACCTACAACAGCATCATGAAGTGCGACGTCGACATCCGTAAGGATCTGTACGGCAACATTGTCATGTCGGGCGGCACCACCATGTACCCGGGTATCGCCGACCGCATGCAGAAGGAGATCACTTCGCTGGCGCCGCTCTCCATGAAGATCAAGATTGTGGCCCCGCCCGAGCGCAAGTACTCTGTCTGGATCGGTGGTTCCATTCTGGCCTCGCTCTCCACCTTCCAGCAGATGTGGATCTCGAAGCAGGAGTACGACGAGTCTGGCCCGTCCATTGTGCACCGCAAGTGCTTCTAAGCCGTCGCCTCTCCCGCCGCTGCTTCCTTCCAAACACCGTCAGCGATACCGCTCGTTTCGCGCGCCTGCGTGTTGGTATCGTAATCAATGAAGATGTGCACGCGCCATGTAGCGTATTTTTCCTGTTGAACCCGGTGCACATTGACATGTCCGTGCGCTCTCCCATCCTGCTGTGGCTGTCGGCAGATATGCTTGCATAACGCGGTAGCTTTGCAGCGTATGCGACGTCCTAAACAGGTTTGGTTGATCGCGAGTGGTCGCAGCATAAGGCGCGCTTGCGACCGGTGCAAAAGGATGTCGGTTGTCGCCGGGACAAAAAGGATGCTCCCAGCAGGGATCGAACCTACGACCTTGGCGTTATTAGCACCACGCTCTAACCAGCTGAGCTATGGGAGCTTGTTAGCATAATCACGAGACAGATAGTAGGAAAATCACAATTTTGACTAAGATGAAGCAATAGCGCTTTTTTTGTATTTGCAGCGTAGACATGAGCGCCCTAGCTATCAGATTGGTATTCAGGCATTCTAGCATTCACAGACACTATTAAACATTGGTAAAATATTTGCCAGCGGTGAAAAAACTAGGTATGTGGGGCGAGAGCAGTCCAATACACATTCGCTTTCATGTGTATCTATTTGCATGTCGGCATTCTACCCACGATACAGATCAGCTGTTCTTGTGCCATGGCAGGCACTTGAAGACAAATACCGAATTTGCACCGCGTCTTTCTTCTTGGGTGTATCTTGGCGGCGGGCGCGGAGGTCTGCACTTGGCGAACATGTGTTCCGGATTTAGCATTGGAAAACTGCCGTATCTGCCTGGTAGTTGCGCAGCGTCTTTCCATCCAACGTAAAAGGCGGATACGCGTGCAACCACGGAAGACGCGGTGCCGACGGTACGTCTGCGGCTGAGCAATTAACAAGCATTGGATGCGCACCTTGGTCGGGTGACCGATAGGTCCTTTTTGGGGTGCTGCAAGTCCACTACCCCGCAGTCACAGCTGGGCAATGCAGACGATGGTGCAATGGGTATGTGTACCCGCTGCGTCTGCCTTGGTTCTCTGCGACAGCACAGTGACAAGTGGACGGCAGTGGCCGTGTAGTTTGAGGCGGTTCTCTCACCGATCGGCCAGCCTCTTCTGGCCAAGCAATCGACAGATAACGAGCACTGGCGGCTGGGGCCAGCTCAGTGACGGTGTCCGATGGTATTTTTAATGCAAAAGCGTGGTCCGCCCAAAGCAGTGACCTTGTACAGAAATACATGCTTGGTGTAACCAACTCGCCAAGTGGCTTAGCCGCCCCTGCGACGTTTTCTGCACAAGTGCTGCTCGGCGCAAAAGTAACCATCGCCCTCGATCGCATTGGTTCCGCCTGGTACGCTCTGCTGGTATGTGCTACATGCATGCGTGATAGGCAAATAGGTGCTAGCATATGCCATCCCTCGGCATTGCCCGGTTGAGACTCGCATGGGCTTTGCAGAGACAAAATGCGCGCTGGCGCTACATAATCAAAGTACACGACCATTACTATGCCGTAATGGCGCTGTTGCGAGCAGACCCGGAAGCCACGCATGCATGTTGGTACGAGGGGACCGCAGCTGCTTTTTCAGCTGTGCAGAGGCCTCATTATGTTACAAAAACGCCTGAGAAGCTAGCTTTTGACATGTGCTGGCCTTTGGTACGACCTGCGTTCACGTTTTCTGGTTGGTATTCCATGTTAAGTCTTACGCGGTGAACACTTTCACGTTTTCACATGAGGCGGCGCCACCATCCAAGCGTGCAAGAACACAGGGCGTGGGTACGTCTGGTGCGGGTGCGGTTACAGCACGATAGCTACGCTGCGCCCTCTGCCACAGGCGATACGGGTATATAGCCCTCTGTGGTATGCCGTCTTTATCCGAGATCGCCACCTTCGTCTAGTCTTCCTTTACTTACGTTCGCGCCCGCCGTTTCTCGCCCCGAGAACAGCGCTAGTTACGCTTCGGCAATCAATAGTTCTTGCCTTCCCTCTTCCAGTACACTTCAGCTTCCCAAACGCCGCCGACGAAAGGTGTATTCATCACCAACATCAACGATCCCACTTGCACTGGTCGTTTGAGCGACTGTCCGCTGTGCTAGATACGCTCGCTTATTATTTGTCACGTAGTATTCTGCTCCACGACACAGTACTTCAATCATGAGGATTACACTTTTTCTCACCGCTGCCCTTTACCTGGCCGCGCAGGGCGCATACGCCATGCCGAGCTTCTCGACTGGTGGATCATCAGGCTCAGACTCCGGTGATAGCCCGCTCCCATTCCCAATTCCATCGCTGGGAGGTGGCGGCGACAGTCCGCTTCCGTCGCTCCCGTCTCTAGGCGATGGTAAGAATCCGCTTCCGTTCCCGATTCCGTCGCTGGGTGATGGCAAGAATCCGCTTCCGCTCCCGATTCCATCGCCAGGTGGCGACAAGGATTCTGACAAGCCATGCAATGAAACCAGCCCGGGTACGCCGACGCCGAGCCCGGCTCCAGTCCCAGCGCCAGGCAATGGTACCGACGATAAGCCGTGCAATGGAACCAGCCCGGGTACACCGACGCCGGCTCCAGTCCCGGTGCCAGGCAATGGTACCGATGACAAACCATGCAACGGAACCAGCCCAGGTACACCGGCGCCGTCTCCGGTCCCTGTGCCGACGCCGGCCCCACAGCCGTCTCCGTCTCCGACTCCAGGCACTGGTTCCGGTGGCGACAAGCCATGCAACGGAACTGAGCCGGTAACGCCAGCACCTACTCCGGTGCCGACACCGGCACCAGTCCCAGTTCCAGGCGGTAACGAGACCACGCCTTGCGATGGCACCCCAGGCAGCCCTTGCAACCCGACGCCTGCGCCAGTCCCGACTCCGGCGCCAGTCCCGGTTCCTGGTGGTAACGAAACTACGCCGTGCCCTGGCACTCCAGGCAGCCCGTGCAATCCGACGCCTGCGCCAGTCCCGACTCCGGCGCCAGGCACTGGCACTGGCGGCGACAAGCCATGCAACGGAACCAACCCAGTGACGCCAGCACCTACCCCGGTGCCAACGCCAGCACCAGTCCCAGTTCCAGGCGGTAACGAGACCACGCCGTGCCCTGGCACTCCTGGTAGCCCGTGCAATCCGACACCGGCGCCAGTTCCGACGCCAGCACCAGTTCCGGTTCCAGGCGGTAACGAGACCACACCATGCCCTGGCACTCCTGGTAGCCCGTGCAACCCAACGCCGTCGCCGGCTCCTGTCCCAGTCCCAGGCGGCAACGAGACCACACCCTGTGATGGCAAGCCAGGCAGCCCGTGCAACCCGTCGCCGTCGCCGGCCCCGGTCCCAGTCCCAGGCGGCAACGAGACCACACCGTGTGATGGCAAGCCAGGCAGCCCGTGCAACCCGTCGCCGTCGCCGGCCCCGGTCCCAGTCCCAGGCGGCAACGAGACCACGCCATGCGATGGCAAGCCAGGTAGCCCGTGCAACCCGACGCCTATCCCAATTCCGGGCGGTAACCAGACCATCCCCGATGAGCCGTGTGATGATGATGACGACTATCCGGTGCCTGGTGGCAACCAAACTATTCCGGACGAGCCGTGTGATGACGATGACCTCCCGGGTGCAGGCAACAACCAGACGGTGCCGGTTCCGCAACCAACTCCAGCTCCGGCACCCATCTACATTCCGTCCACCAACCAGATCTGCATCTGCGCGCCAGCACCGCTCGGCTACAAGCCGCCACAGCAGCAGCAGCCGGTGACGCCGGCGCCGGCGCCAGCCGGTGGCAACGTGACCTATGGTGGCGAGTTCCCAGGCCAAGAGACCATCACCTACAATGAGACCACCCTGGTCCCTGTGCCAGAGCCAACTCCGACCCCGCAGCCGGGTGCTGGTAACAACCAGAACGTGCCGTGCGATGATAACGGTGCAGGCGCAGGTTCTCCGTCGCCGTCACCGTCGCCGTCGCCAGCTCCGATCCCAGTGCCGACTCCGGGTGGCGGCGAGACGCCGTGCGATGGCAAGCCAGGTAGTCCGTGCAATCCAACGCCGTCTCCGGCTCCGGTTCCAGTGCCGACCCCGGGTGCAGGCGGTAACCAGTCCGTGCCATGCAACGAAACCGACAGCGGCTCTAAGCCGACGCCGACGCCAACGCCGTCTCCAGCACCAGTTCCAGTGCCGACTCCGGGCGCAGGTGGCAACCAGACCACGCCGGCGCCGACTCCGGGTGCGGGCGGCAACCAGACTATGCCAGTCCCGTCGCCGGCTCCGAGCACGGGCGGTGGCTACCCAACTACGCCGGCCCCAGTGCCAACACCAGGTGCAGGCAATAACCAGACTACGCCGTCGCCGTCTCCAACGCCGTCCCCATCTCCATCGCCGGCTCCGGTCCCAACGCCGTCTCCATCCCCATCGCCGTCCCCATCGCCGTCCCCATCCCCATCTCCGTCCCCATCCCCATCTCCGTCCCCTAACCCATCTCCTGCCCCTAAGCCCGACAGCCCGTACCCGGTCGACAACGGCCCCAAGAAGCCGAATCCCTCGCCGTCGCCGCCTCCGTCCCCGGCTCCGGGAACCAGTGGCCCGTATCCGAGCAACAGCGGCCCGCCAAAGGGAGAGAAGCCATCCGAAAGCCCCAAGTCGGATTACGACTACTAGACGTCGTCTTGACGCGCTAGCTACCACGTAGATATTGCGCTGGATTCGCTAGTGTGTTGCGTGGTTTGCGCGTTGCTATCCGCTTGGCTGTTGCTTCTAGTGCCGCATAATAATGTTTAGTGGTATCGCGCTCTCGGGCACTTCATTTATGATCTCTAAAATAGTTTCCTCAATAGTTATAGCAAGCTATGAGCGATGAGCTCTGGCGCTGACGGATGCATGGCTGCGCTGTGGCTTAGATGCGTCGCCGTCGCTTGCGCTTATCCACCGTTTGTGCAGCGTCGTTGGATACCGATGCATCCTTGCTGGCGCCACCATTTGACGAGGCTGTTTTGCATGCCTGAACTGGAGGTGCTGAAGCGCGCTGGATGCGTTTGCGAATGGAGGCTGCTGTGGCGTACATTGGCTACAGATGGGTGATAAGCACGCAAAATACGTTGGTGGACCATCAGGCATGCTACTTACATCGTACTCGCCGCTAGTAGCGATGGATGGTGTGGGGTATATGACAGCCGGAGCATCAATGCTTTGATCACTAGGCTGTGCTGGTGGCGTATGATTTGCGTCGAATGATGCAGGCTTTTGAAATAAAAGATGTCTGCTGCGCACGTCCAATGGATCCACCTCGTCTGCGTCGTCCGTGACACTGCTCAAGCAGACCGACGTGCTGTTAGACATCCGTATACTGAATCTATCGTCCCGCCTATACAACCGCTGCGACGCAACCTACTTTTGCTGATTGACACAACTACTGGGCGGTGGCAACGGTGGGCGATAAACTGGCGGCGAAAAATATGCCGCCACACTGCGCGCTCGCTCGGCCAACTTGGCGCGTACATCATCGATCGACTCGTATTCTGGACCATAGCGAATCCGTAATGGTGCATGGAAAAACATATGATCATCTAGCCGTCGCTTGGCCAGCCTGGCAGACGGTAAGCAGGTGTTATCGCGACCTTTGTGTGCTCATGCTACCTGCTTTGATGCCATCAGCAGCTTGAACTTGATCCAGTATGCGTCTGTATGCTCCTCAGCGGCATAGTCGTCCAGCAGGCGATACCTACAGGTCAACATACGTATGAGCAGCTGCTATGCAGTTCACCACAGCCGTGTCGCATACTCTTCCACGTCGCCATAGGCCGACACAAGGCTAATCAGCTCGTCAACAACGCCGAGTGCCGGCACGTTCTCAACTACCAGGTAACTGCACGCACTAGCTGCGTCAGCACTTGCGATCACATTGTCAGCACTGTAGGACTGCCGCTGTTGTCGCGTACCGGGATTCCTCGTTGACAGTATAGACACGCACCGCGGTTGGTTTGCGTCCAGCGCGGTACGCCGGTCGAATCGTCGCTTCTGCCTCCTCAGTGACTACACAGGCAGTCAGTGTCTACCGGTCGTAGCGACTCTGACACCGTCTGTTGCCTACATTGCATCTATGTTGCTGCGGTAGGATGGAATGTGCAGAGGGGCAAGTACAGCAAGGCACAACAACATTTGGACATTGTCGTCACATAGACAACATCAGCTTTTATATGAAAAACGATGCTGTATGCATGGCTAAAAGGATCGCTTCTCGTGCTTACGCGCTTAGCTTCAGACGCGCAAACTCCTCTGCCACCGCGTAGGCCTCGTCCAGTGCCTCGGGGCGGTCGCCGCTGCCCTGCGCAGTCTCATCCTTGCCGCCCTTCTTGCCGCCCACCTTCTCGCTGACGGCACCGGCCCATTCGCTCGCCTTGAGACCACGGGCAATCAGCGTCTGAGCCGCAATAGTGGTTAGCACCAGTCAGTATCTGCGCAAGTGCAGACAGGCACACGCATGGCTTGCTTAGACAGCTTACCTTGGGCACATAGCACTGATGGGACACACGGCCAGCCGCCTCGTCCACCGAGAAAAAGTAGGCAGCCTTGTTTGGCAGCGACTTGACGTGCTGAACCGCAGCCAGCACCGCCTTGGCGTTATTGCCAACCTCCAGGCGCTGCACAAGCACCTCTGCGTCCGGAGCCTTCTCCACCGCCGCCTTGACAGCCTCAACCGCCTGCGCACCATTGCATTCGTGCATTGTCAGCTGCAAGCACGAGTGGGCGCGTTGGTGTCAGTTAGCGTGCACGTACCAGCGTGATCTCGGCCGCCTTGCGGGCCTTCTCAGCCTCGGTGAACTGGCGCTTGATCTCGCCAAAGATGTCGCGCAGGCGCGCCTTCTCGGCCGCAGAAATCACCAGTGTGTCCAACTCCTGTTGGTGGATGGCGCAGTACATTAGCGTTGTGTATACTGTTAGATTCAGCGCTTAGTGGTGCTTACCTTGGAGGTGATCTTGAGCGCCGCGTCCAGCTTAGCGCCCTGCAGCTGACGCAGACCCTCCAGCTGCTGCTCGTACTCGATGGCACGTGCACTCGCCTGCACAGCCTCCTCGCCCGTCACGGCTACGATACGGCGGATGCCCTTGGCAATCGCCGACTCTTCCAGGATGACAAACGATTTGATGTCGCCGGTCTTTGCCACGTGCCTGCAATCGACATGCACACAGGTTAATACGCGTTTCACCAAGCATGTTGCATTGACAGGGTACTTGCGTGCCACCGCAGAACTCGATGCTAGTGTCGGTCCACTGCGGGTTGGAGACGTCGTTGACCAGATCCTTTACGTCATAGCCGATCGAGACAACACGCACGGGATCCGGGTACACCTGGCATAGCGCACAGTGTAAGATTGGATGCGCGCACGCACATGCTAGACATTGATGTGCTTAGTGCTCACCTCGCCAAACACTGCGCGAAGACCGTTGATGGCCTTGGCAACATGGAGCGGCACATCCTCCGCAAACACCTGGGTATCGCGGCGAATAAACTCGTTACAGATGTACTCGACCTTGCGCAGCTGCTCAGCGGTGAGCGCGCTCTATGATGTCGGGCCGTACTGTGTGAGTGGAGGAGTGGAATGACGTGGTTGGTGACACGGTATGCTTACCTTGCAGGTAAAGTCGAAGCGAAGCTTCTCTGGCGCAACCAGGGAGCCCTTTTGGTCCACCACGTCACCGAGCACCATGCGCAGCGCATAGTTGAGGATATGCGTGCCGGTGTGGTTGTTGCGCAGCGGCCAGCGACGCAGCTAGATCACTCGCGTTAGTATCTGTGCGTTACCAATCTCCTTGGCAGTCGGTTGCTTACCTCGTCGTAGGTGCACACCACCTCGTCGCCAATGCTCAGCTTGCCGTACTTGAGGTAGCCAATGTGCAGCACATAGCCAGCATACACCTGCACGTTCTCCACAATGAACTCGGCCTGGCCGTCGATGACGATAGTGCCTACGTCATACTCTTGGCCGCCCTGCTCTGCGTAAAAGTTGGTGCGGTCCAGCAGGAGACCAAAGGTCGTCTGCGGCTTGTTGACCTCCGTGACAAACGTCGAGCCGTCGTACACCGACTTGATCGTTGCGGTAATGTTACCGGTGGCTATGCACCAGCACTGTAGCGTAAGTGACAGCGCTACGACGAGCCGGGCAGGATGCGTCTACCAAGCTTACCATATTTGAAGCTGTCGTCAGTCTTGGGAACGCTGTCGTTCTTCTCCAGATCGCCAATAGCGTGCACGTCCAGTGTGACCTGGTCGCCGCCGGTGCCGGTGGTGCGCTTGGCGCGCGACAGCTCCTTGGCCTTGGCCTGCTCACGCGCAAAGCTCTCCTCGTCCACCTGCAGGCCGTTCTCCTCCGCCATCAGGCGGGTCAGATCGACCGGGAAGCCGTACGTGTCGTACAGACGCCAGACGTCCGCGCCGTCCAGCTGCTTTGCACCCGCCTGGCGTGCCTTGTTGAGATAGCCGTCAAACAGGCGCTCGCCACGATCCAGCGTGCGGCTGAAGGCTTCCTCCTCCTCGTCCAGGATGGCCTTGACATCGTCGCGGCGCTTGACAATCTCGGGGAATGACTCGCCCTACAGCAAAGAATGCTTGTTAGCTAGAGCAGAGGTTAGTTGGACGGCAGCCGGCATGCGCTTACCATCTCCTCCACCACCGTGTCAACCAGGCTGGAAAAGAACTTGCCAATCTGCACGTTGAAGCGGCGGCGGGCATAGCGAGCACCACGGCGCAGGATACGACGCAGCACATAACCACGGCCCTCGTTGGACGGCACACCACCGTCGCTGATGGCAAAGGTCAGCGTGCGCACGTGGTCGGCCACGACCCGGTAAGCCATGTCGACGCCGTCCACGTCCTCGGCATCCAAGCGGCCCTGGTACGTGGGCGCACCCGTCACGCGCTGGATGGCGCTGAAGATGCCCTGGAACACATCCGTGTCGTAGTTGGACGTCTTGTTCTGCAGCACGCTGACCACGCGCTCCAGACCCATGCCCGTATCAACGTGACGCGACGGCAGCTGGCGCAGCGAGCCATCGGCCTCGCGGTTGAACTGGATAAACACCAAGTTCCAGATCTCCAGCACCATCGGGTCGTCCATGTTGACGAGCGCGCTGGCGTCACGGCCACCGATGCGGTCGTAGTGGATCTCGCTGCACGGACCACACGGGCCCTGATCGCCCATTTCCCAAAAGTTCTCCTTGGCGCCGAACGGCAGAACGCGCTCGGCTGGCACACCGGCCGCAAGCCAGATATCGCGCGCCTCGTAGTCCGGCTGCAAACCGTTCTTATCGTCGCCGCCAAAGTAGGACACGTACAGGCGCTCAGCCGGAATGCCGTACACATTGGTGAGCAGATCCCACGACCAGTGAATAGCCTCACGCTACCGTCACGCGTGCCATTAGTGAGCCGCGGAGACATTAGCTGTAGCGCACTGTGCACGCCTACCTTGAAGTAGTCGCCAAACGACCAGTTGCCCATCATTTCAAAGAAGGTGTGGTGATACACATCCTTGCCGACATCGTCTAAATCGTTATGCTTACCGCCTGCACAGTGGCAAATGCACGCCAACCGCGTCATCCGCATCCGCCTCGTGTCAGCCGCATGTCGATGCGTGCGCATACAGCCACTATGCCGTACGAGTGCAATCCCAGCCGCCACACTTACCCGCGCGAATGCACTTTTGGCTGTTGGCAGCACGCTTCAGCTTGCCAAACTCGGATTGCGGGTCGACCGTGCCGAGGAAAATGGGCTTGTACTGTATCGGGCGCGGTGTGTTTAGAGTCATGGTGCGGCAGGCGGTGTCGCCCTGCTGCCTGGCCACGCACCTGATTCATGCCAGCATTGGCAAACAGCAGCGTCGGATCGTCATGCGGTATCGTAGACGACGACGGGACAAATGTATGCTGGTGGCGTTCACGGAAGTAGTCAATGAACGTGCTGCGGACCTTGTTGGCAGACCAGACGGTGGTCTCCTGGCTGGCGCCGGCGTCGACAGTGGCAACCATGGTGGCGGTGTAAGCGAAGCTTATAGACAGTACAAGAAGGCAGACCTAGACGGAGCAGAGATCCGACAACGGTGAGAGACTGTGGCGCTTGCGCGTGTCGACAAGAGAACAACAACCGTCGGTGCAACAGCCACTGTGGGTGAGAAAACAAAAAGAGCTCACAGACAATTGACGGCGGCGCTCATTTTATAGAGAAGCCGTCGTCGCCAGTTTTACTTTTACACTCCGGCAACGTCGCGCACTCGACTGCCTCCACGCAATGCAGCCTGGGTCACTGTGAGTCAATCCATCTGCGCACGTGCAGAAGCGGGCTGAGTGGCTATGCGGCATGGACGGCTAGCAAGTAGGCTTGTCTTCGTCTGACAGGTGAATGGCAGTCAACGAGTCAGTGTATGCTGCGCGGGTCAAAGTGCAGCAGGCATGCTTACCGTGGAGAATATGCTTCTCAACCAACTGCTCTGCTGGCGGTCGGTCGTGGATCTTCTTCTCCAGCGTATCCTCAAGCTGAGCGCGCTCCAAATCGTGCTTGGCGGCCCGGAGCGAAGGAGCGACATCCGCGTCTAGCCATTCGCACAAGACACAGCACATTAGCGCTGTATGCTCATGCTACCGCCGTTGCTTTATCGCAGTCGCACCAATCAAAATATGCTTCTCGACAAGGTCCTGTGCATCGGGTCGGTGCTGAATCTTTCGCTCTAGCTGATCTTCCACTCGCGCACGCTCCAGCTCGCCTTTCTTGGCATGGAGTGCCGGGGCAACATTGGGGTCTACGCGCGCCCAGGACAGTCACCGTTCAGCTGCTGCCGATATGACGGCTGCCTGTCATGCTCTTATACCTTTGAGGATGTTCTTATTCACCAACGCCTCTTGTTCTGGTCGGCTAGCCAGCAGTTTCTCCAACTGCTCGCCGGTGCTGCTGGTCTTGTGATGGTGGCCGGAGGCTGTCGCATCACCAGTTAACCACAGACTCGCAACGCTCCGCGGCTGGCACTTACTCATGGTGGACAATTGGGTAGTGGAGAATGGTGGAGGGCAGTTGCAAGCTGGGGCAGCACCGCTTCATATTGGGCATGCGCTGCTACGTCAGCGTATCATGTGACTGGCCGTGACAGTATTGTTTAATTATGTTCGGAAATAGCAAACCCGAAACAGAAGCCACCGTTGCCGGTGGGCTTGTCGTCGGTCCCTGCAGCGTCTGCTGCATCATCGTTGGACAGACCGCCGAATGAGAAGGAAAAGGCGGGTGCCGGGGCCGCGGCTTCGTCGTTGCTGGCCGAATCGGTATCTGCCGGGGCCGTGCCTGCCTTAAGCTGCTCCCACCAGCTGGGGCGTGCGCGCAGAGCAGCAGCCTTTTGCGCACGCTCTTCAGCATCCTGGCGCTCCGCATCAATCAGCGCTGGCATCTCGTCCGGAAAGGCCGTCGCTAGCACGTCGCAGAACTGCTGGTAAAAGCGCAGACGCTCCTGGTCGCCGTTGCAGACGCTCTCCGCCGTCTCGACGCCGCACTCTTCGTCAACCACGCCGCGCAGTCCGCTGATCTGTTCCGGGTGTTCGCGCACAAACTGCAGCACCTCGCGCAGGTTGCTGCGGCTGACATAGTTTTGCGTGACGGCCACCGTATACTCGAGATTGATCACGCAGTGCCACCAGCCGCGCGGCACAAACATCACCTCGCCGGCGCGGCAGACGCACTCAAGCGGCGGCTGCGCCATGCGTCGAGCAGCACCATAGTAATGGTGGAACCACTCCATCACCGACACTGGCGCTGTAACCTCTGACTCGTCTAGTGTTGGCGGCCTGCGTGTCAGCAGTGCAACAGGCTACATCATGCAAACGCGCGCAGCTTCAGCTTACCTTCGTTGGCAAACACGCCCGGCGGCAGTGTCTCGGGCGGGAAGAGGATCCATTTTTTTGCGCCCGAAACAATGGCATTCCATGCCGAGGTGGCGTTAGGGTCCTTGTGGAAGGTAGATCCGCTGCGAGCCGGTCCAACAATCAGCCAGCGGTAATCTGGGCGCGCCTCAGCACCGAGCAACGAAAAGAGGTCTTCGCGAAAGTAGGGTGGCACTTCGAATTCGTCTCGCATTTTCGGGCAGCGCTCGGTGAAGCCACGGTCGAATAGGTAGAGCGGTGACTCGTCGCATTGGCGCTCAGCATAGCGCCAGTAGTCCTTTAGCCGAATATCGACGCGTTCAGCTCGAAAGCGTACGTCTCCGTAGTGGTCCAGCAGTGCGTCGCGTGTCCACGCTTGCATCGCCGGCCAATGACGTGCACCATCTGCCAGCACCACCGGTCGATTCGGCCGCTCGTACTCGCGCAGAAACGCTTCTACGGTGAGGCCGTGACGTCGGTCGACCGTCTCGGGAGCATCAGCGCCGACAAACGCTGCAAGATCCACAGCGGCATAGTGCCACGGCTGGAAGAGCGCGTCAGAGTACATCCAGCGTGCTTGCACAGGTTCTGCGTACTTTGTCTCGTCTGTGGCCGCGCCTTGGCGAGCAAGCACGCACTGGGCGTAGGTAGCACGCCAGCTGTGTGTATACTGGAATTCGCCGCCAAACTCGGTCAGCACGCGATCCTTCCAGTCTTCGTCGTGGCGCGCCAAAGCGTAAAAAGCCTTGCTCACGCGCTCCAGCCGTGTCACCGCGGCGGCGGGCAGGCGGCGAAACAGTTGTTGCAGCAGCAGGTCGTCCGGCAGCCCAGCTAGTGCACCCAGGCCGAGCGTGCGCGTGTCACGGAAGGCATCGCGTGCATCGTCGGCGCTGTCGCCACGTCGACGCGATTCCGATGCTTCTAGTGCGTCCAGATAGCGGTTGCCTTCGGGTCGTACGCCGAGAGGATGTGGTGGACAGGCGGCCGCAAGCTGGCGCTGAATGACCGCGTCGGCGCTTATGCCGTCTTCCTCGGCGGTCTCGTCGCGGCGCCGGCCGCTCAGATGGTTCGTGATACGCGGGCGCTTAGCGGGCAGCATGCGGGCCGAGCTACGTCAAGACGGCGCGAGTAGGTGGGCGGGCGGGAATGAATGTGTGCAAGGCGAGCGGGCCGGGTGCATTTTTCTTTTTTATTGGCATGTCACCGATGGTGCATTATTCATAGCGCACACCCATGTTTTCCTTGGGCTGATAGCCCATCTTGCGCAGCTTTTCAGCAGCCACGCGCTCATTCTGAACACGTCGTAGATCTTCCAACTGTTCCTTGGTCATCATAGGCGCGTTGAAGGCTGAGATGGTTTGAGATCCGGCACCAGCACCGGCCATGCGTTGGCGTCTAGCAGAACGGCATTAGTCTCTACGATTGTCGGATGCACCGTATTCAACTATCCCTACCTTAGCTGCTCTTCGTCACGCAGCAGATTCACTGCGCCAAAGGACGATGAACTAGCGCCACCGCTGCCCATCATGCGCTGCCCCCATGTGTCGCCACCCTCGTACTGGCTCTTCTCCCACTTGTCTATATTATAGTACCTAGCATCCAAACGTGATAAGTAACCATCCCATGCTTTTATACCATGCAACGAGTGCTTACTTTTCATGAGGCAGAGATGCCGTGTTGTAATCTGGACGCGACAATGTAAGCGGGAGGTCTTTCAGCGCTGTCTGCTCTACTATAATGCCTGCAACTTGCCTTCCATAAATGTGCGAAAGTATTGCTTCATCTGCTGCGGATTGAGCGCCTCTGGTGATACATTCTTAACCTCCATCAGCCAGGCGTGTAGCTCTTGTTCTTTGGAATAGATGCTAATTGACACACATTGCGAATACGATGCGCATCAGCATGTGCGGCGGCCATCATTGCAGCCATGGCTGTTTTTTTAGCGCATCAACATACTCGGTCTCGGCTAGAATTCCATATTTGCCAAATTCTTCGCCGACCACGCCTAACGCGCGATACTTTTCCTTGTCGTGTTTCTTCTTCTTCTTCTTCTCCTTCTTACTCTTCTTTGACTTTTGGCACATGGTGAGCGATTACTGTCAGGCATTTACTGTGCAAAGCGATACACATCCGCGTGTACCCACTTTCTTATCCCTGCTATGTTTCTTGTGCTTTCGTGAGCGTCGTTTGTCGCGACGATCGTAGCGCGATTCGTCGCTGTCGCTGCCCGAATCGCTAGAGCTCCAAGAGTCGCTATCGCTTAAGCTAAGACGACGATGGCGCCGACGTCGACTACTGCGCTCATCGCTTTCGCTGCGCGAACGATCGCGTCGATGGCGAGAACGACTGCGCTTACGACCCCTGCACATCACATTTACGCGTGTATTGGATGTAAACACGTGTCGTGTCCCGTGTGCTGCATCGCAGGCATACCGCCGTCTATCGTCATCCTTATGGTCACGATGACGATCCCGCGAGCGCGACCGAGCGTGGCGATCGCGTCGATAATCCGCTGTTGCACCAGAGCTAGAGCGCCGTAAAAGTGTAAGCGGTATCGTTGCGTGGGCTACTGTTCTGCGTCACTTGCCCACTATTTTGCCAGACATAAAACATGAGCATGTAGCCAGTATAGTCAGCTCAGCTTCATCGCATGCGCTAGTGCACTCTGCATACTTACGTGCGCTCTGGTGACCGCGACCGCGACCGTGACCGTGATCGCGATCGTGGCTGGCGACGGTGATCATCACGAGAAGTGTCCTTGCCTGGCGATCGACTGACGGTCGAATGCTGTGAGCAGTAAAGCGCGAATGCCGACTATTGCGCATACATACGGTGACGTCTTGATGGCCGTTGGCGACCGTGACCGCGAACGACGCCGCGAGGAATCGCGTGTGGGCGAGCGCGGCATGGTGTGTTGTGAAAGAGTGACAAAGCCTATTCAAAACACTGATGCTCAGTAATTTTACCGACCTTGTCATTCATCTCCATCGCTTCTTTACGTCCTGCCATGACTTGTGGCATGCACTTGAAAACAGCATGGCTTTGTGGCAGACGGTCTATGTAACGTGCGGGCCTCCAACCGCACGTGTTTTCCACTTTCCATACAAATATCGTCCACCACACCGAGTCTGCCGTGCAGATGTTCGCGTTAGTACACAGACGTCGATCTTATACTAATGCGACGCCACCAAGCTAACGCGAAGGACACGGACGCCGAGCACACAGCAACATGGGGTCCCGAGGCTAATATTAGAACGCGAACATCGATCCTACGTTATTCAATATTGTTCCAAGCCCACATAGGCTCGATCACTAGCCCCTGTCGATGCCTTACGACCAGCAAGCCGCCCGCTATATAAGCCGCAGCCGTTAGGCAGACACTTGTAATAAA
>KZ992474.1:0-47830 GCA_003614735.1 Thamnocephalis sphaerospora | reverse complement strand
TCCTTCCTTTCTTTGCATGGATCCTAGCCGAGCTGATCATGAGCCTGACAATGGTTAATCAGTAAGTAGCAGCAGCAGCAAGAGCCGCGTGCGCGAGTGCTAACTAGTTACGTGCCAATTGCTTTAGACCTGAACTTTTGCGCGAGAAGGCAAACTTTTGGGCGCTTATGGTGCTTGTCCTGGCGAACGTGTCATGTCTGTGCCGTTTTGCTCAGGGTGCCTTGTTTGGTCGAGCTGGCGAGCGTCTTGTTGGGCGGCTACGTGTCAAGGCGCTGACAAATATCCTGCGGCAACGCATGGAGTTTTTCGATCGCCCGGAGAATACGCCTGGTAGGTGCCATGTAGGATACACGCGTGACAGTGAGATATGTGCGTCTTACGCTGTGAGTCTTATTGGTGTAGCTATGTTGACGAAAACACTGGCGCTGGATCCTGTGCGCGTGCCGCCCATTATCACGGAAATGTGGGGCGAGGCGCTTCTGCACCTGGTAACGGTGGCGACAGGCATGATCATTGCAGTGGCCAAAGGGTATGTTGGCGCGTGTGCGGCACAGTTTTGCCAGCGGCTTATGTGTTTTTTGGCGCCCTGCAATAGGTGGCAGTTTGCGCTGTTGATCGTGGCCTGCTTTCCCACTGTATCCGCCGTTAGTGAGCTCCACGTTGGTGGCATCATGAGGTAAGATCGTAGCTGGAGGGTGCTATTGTCCAAACATTTACGCTGACGACATTGTGCAAAGGCTGGGTAAGCGCTCAGCCAAGGCATTTGAAAAAGCAGTGCGCATTGTCATACAAAGCATCCCAACCTTTCGTATGGTGACGGCGCTCGGTCGTGAAAAGTCGTTTCTTGCTTATTTTGAAGGTAAGCGGGTGGCCTCTGGGCAGGCAATGTGCGCGTATGTACATGCTAGCACAGAGACTCATCCAAAACGTCTGCAGCTGCGAGTGAAGCTCCATACAAAGTAGCCGTGCGTGCAGCAATGGTGTCTTCTGCTGGATTTGCCCTGTCTCAAGGTGAGATTTGCATTTGTATTACGGCGTATTACCGCTGCTTACAATGCATCACTCTGGCCTTTGGGCGACTGTAGGCTTGCTGATCATGATCTATGCCGTGTCCTTTGGCTTTGGCATGTCGGTGGTGACCGACGACGGATACACGCTGCGGAACATGCTGGTGATTCTGTTTACCATCATGTTCACCATCACCAGCGGCAGTACGCTTATGAAGCTGTGGGGTGAATACGATGACGCCACAAATGCAGCACTTAGGTAAGTGCCAAGCCGCACTTGCGGAAAGAGTGTGCAGGCATTCAAATCGTTGGATCGTGCTGATGGGCTGCCAAACTGTTTGTTGCTGTAGTGTATTTCGCGTCATGGATGCACCCGCGCCACAGCTGCCAAGCGAGGATCAGGACGATCCCTACTTTGTCAAAGGGCAGATCACATTCAGGAAGGTCCGCTTTGCATTCCCAACACGGCCTAATATTATCATTTTCCGCGAGTTGAGCCTGCGAATCCGTCCTGGACGACTGGTGGCTATTGTGGGCGCAACACGCGCCGGCAAAACAGCGCTTCTCGGCATGATTCCACGCTTTTACGATGCCGACCAGGGGCAGGTGGAAGTGGACGAGCAGGACGTGGCGCAGTGGAACGTGGAGAAGCTGCGAGCTGGCATCTCCCTTGTGGAGTGGGACGCTGACCTGTTTGGCGATACAATTGGCGAATGTCTGGAATACGGCGCGCCAAATGCCACGCGCGGCGACGTGGTCCAGGCGGCCGCCGCCATCGGCATAGACAGCTGGTGCCGCAGTCAGCCGCAGGGCTACGACACGGTGCTTTCATCGCTGGGCAGCGAGCTCGATGCGCAGCGCCGCCAGCTACTTGTGCTTGCTCGCGCACTCGTCCGACGACCCAAAGTGCTTTTGCTGGATGATCCGACGCGGAATCTCGATCCAGACAGCGAGACCAAGTTTCTCGAGGCACTAAAGAAATCCACCCGTGGTGCGTGACGCTGTCTGCCGACGTCTGCGGCGCCGCTAACGATGCTCTGCACTACTAGCACGCGGCTTTGAAAAGCGCACAACACTCATTGCTTCAGGACGCATATCCGTCACGCAACATGCCGCGACCATAGGTAGGCGCATCTGCGCACCGTCGCACCCTGCCACTTTGCTGACAAGCGTCCAACTTATCTAGTCGTTATGCATCAGGGCCGCGTTGTGGAGCGTGGCAACCACTTTGATCTCCTTGCCCGTCGTGGTTATTATTATGCTCTTGCCTGCAAGCAGAGTGTTCAGCGTCGCGTCGAGCCCTGGGACTACATGTGGTCCATTGGCAAAAAGTACGTGCAGACACGAAGCATCTAGCAGGCTATGGCTCGGCAGACATCGTTTCTGGCTCGTCGCGCGGTGGACTCACGACGGCCATGTCCGCCTGTACTCTTACGCACCACGCCCCGTTCGGCCGGTTCATCGGCACCTACTACATGCCCACTATCTCTCTATAATTACTCTATCCTAGTGCGGGCGATGGTCATCTCTTGTTCATTCTATCAAGCCGGCTGTTTCCGTGTAAATGCGCCTCGGCGCCACGCTCGCATTTATGTTAATGAAGCATTATTCATCTGCTACAAGGCCGTCGCAGCAGCAACAGTAGCGGCAGCGTTTGCCTGCTGCTAGCGCTAGTGTGCAGGCAGCATATCCGACGATTCACGGCACCGCTCTAGTGCGACAGGTACTTGCGACCCTTGAGCCGACGGCGGGCCAGGATCTTGCGGCCGGACCGCGTGCGCAGGCGAGCCCGGAAACCGTGCCGCCGCTTGCGCACAAGGTTGGACGGCTGGTATTCGTTACCAAACGTACCAAAACGGACTGGCTGCTGCATCATCATCGAGCTACCGACAGCTCCAGTCGTGCGGCTTAGACCAAGACTGCCCAGGCCGATGGCGCCCAGCGGGTGCGAGTTGCCGCTGCATCGCGCGATGCACGGGCGAGCGTTAGAAAACAGGCATAAATGCAGGTACACTTTTGCAGCGCAGCCGCTACGCACCCAATGGCCGTCAGCACTGGCTGGCGCGGCTTCAGCGCGCTGCTTGTAAGGCTAGGACGAAGACTGGTTGGCGGCAGTACGCGTTGACGCGGATTAACACACAGCAAGGTTTGATTCATCCAATCGGCGCGTCGTGCACACACCCAAAGGTAAAGTGGCGCACTGGAATGTACGCCAGACGCGCAGCCGTGGCCGGCGTGGCGCTGGCGACAGAACGGCGCGCTGCTAGAGCGAGCGAAAACATGCTGGGCGGAGAGGAGAATCAGAGCATCGGGGCAAGGCAAATAAGCCGCAGCTTTCCTATTTATTGTTTGCATCAATCCGAGTTGTATCAAGCGGGATTGGGTATGGCGGCGTACGGCTTGTAGCTCGGCCTGCGGCACTTTCTGCGCCTCGGTGAGCCCGTCGGACCCTGCACTGCAGGTGGATTTGGCGCCGTCTCGTTGCCAGCGCTGCTCTGCTTCTTGTCGACCAGTTTTCTCAGCAAACCCTCCACCAGATTGGAGGTAGCCTCGCCTGCTTGAGCTCCCACAGTTAAGCCAACTGGACCGAGGGCTGCCGTCGTGGCGCCGGTCACCAGGGTGCCAGCCACGTCACCGGCCAGCGATGGGCCGTGAGTCTTTGCAAGTTCTTTTAAGTATTCTTTCATGCCGCTGAGGCTTGTAAGCCGATCAAGCTGGATGGTTGGGTTATCGGATGCTTGGTCACGTAGCAATGCCGTCAGTAGGTCCATTCCGCCTTCGGCCATCTTCTGTGGCACAGCGAGAGCGTGCGCCGAGGGCGATGTACCAAAACCGGACATGGACGCCATTACGACCAGCATAATGGCGTAGAAAATTGCAAGTGTAACTCCGGTGAAAGAGCGCATGGTAATGAGGAGATGATGATGAATGAATGTCGTTGATGGAATGAAGAACCGGATTTGCCCGCTCGCATTGACGACTATTTATCCTACCTGGCTGCCCGTCACGGTCAGCCGCCTTGAAGCGTTGGTCGATCAGTGTGTAGGTGCCGCATTCAGCGCTCGCGCCATAGTGCTCGTAACATTGCTTCATATGACCAGCGCCCTGTGTGTCTATGAATTCGTTTGCGACACTGCGCTAGTCGGCTTGGTTTGGAAAACGGCCTCGGCGCGATGGGACGCGACCGCAACCCGTCACCATACTAGCGGAATGCGGAGGTCACTCTACTATTATTTTAATTGGACCATCATCTCACACGGTATTTTTAGCAAACATACACACGAAGCGAGAAATGGGAAATAAAACGAAGGGATCTACGTGCCATTGTCCGTTTGAGTGCCACGTTTGGCTCTCCTCAGCGAGCGTTGCACTCATACAACGGCAACCTCTTGTGTAAAACGGAGCCAGTTTCATGCCATCGTGCAAATGAAGACTAACATGGCAATTTGCTTCGCTTGAAGCCACCAACCCACCTTGGCAGACAGTCTACGCATTACTCTTACCGGTAGCGGTTTCGCTGCAGCCGACTGTGGGCTTTTGCTGTGGCATCGCCTACCATTGTCTGTATCATACTGGCAGTACACGGTGTAACCGATAGCGAATGTTTTGAAGCGTAACTGTGCGCAGTAAGCATAGGTGCGACGCTGCGTATCGCACTGAAATACACAAAGGTGGGCACCTTTGCCGAGCTTGTTGAATATGGCTCGTGCTTTTGAGACGGCAGCTATCGAGTACGGTCAATTGCTACTGCATGGCCAGCTATTACGCTTACACCTTGTTGGAACAATGGTGCTTGGGGCTTTGCGCTACTTGAGACGGCGCTCCGTTCTGATCGTGTGCTGTTTGCCGCCAACGTGGTGGTAGTGTCGCGTGGCTTGGTGCCGAGTGGACAGCTGGCGGATGTTACCGAGCATCCTGGCGAGAAAATAAACAGGTGAGTTTTCCGCCCACTCTGCCGATCATTCGCCCAAGCCTCTGCCACGACCGAATATGACAGACAACCTGAATTCAGCCGCTGCCGCAGTGGCAGAGCCAGCAATCTTGCCGAATAGTGAGGCGGTGGCTTCTGGCGACGACAAGAAGGCGCAGTCGAGCGCACGCGACGTGAACGCGTCAGATGCCGAGTTTGGAGGGCGGTTACTAGTGGACAAGGACCGCGTGTTTGAGCATAATGCATGGTAGAGGTCTAGTGTTCGAAGAACAAAGACGCATGCATTGCCAAATGCGCTGACATCGTGATGTACCGTTGTTTCGCGTTTTCAGGGACCACGTCGACTGGGATAGCGACCAAGAGCGTGAAATCCAGGCCGCTGTGGAGCGCCATTGCACCAAAGATATGCCGGAGGAGGAGAGGGAGCGCCTGGACCAGGAGGCTGCGCAGCGGTGGGATGCGTTCTACCGCGTCAATCAGAATCGCTTCTTCAAGGACCGCAACTGGCTGCGCATCGAGTTTCCCGAGCTGTTTGAGGAAACGGTAGGGCGCTGGATCGCCTATGGCTTGTGGCACATGTGGATGCGCGACGCTAATGTTAGCTTCTAGAATACGCCACGTACCGTGTTTGAAATAGGTTGCGGTGCTGGTAACACCATGTTCCCGCTGCTGGCCTCTTGTCCAGATTCGCATCTTCGCGTACTAGGCTGCGATTTCTCAGCGGAGGCGGTCAAGGTCGTGCGGGTACGGCTTGACGATTGATTATACCAAGTATGCTGTCTAACTATGTCGTAACGCACAGGCAAATCCCATGCTGGACCCCGCTCGTAGCGATGCGTTTGTGTGGGACCTTGCCTCGGAACAGCTGCCGGAGCAAGTCCCACCGGCGTCTGTCGACGTTGCTGTGCTTATTTTTGTACTCTCGGCACTCAAGCCACAGCAATGGGCCAATGCCATCAACAATCTCAAACAGGTACGCTGATTGCAGGTGCAGACTGGATGCCGCTTGTGTATGCAAGTCTCACATGCCAAACAAACAGATGCTGAAGCCAGGTGGCGTCGTTCTCTTCCGCGGTGAGCCATACATTGCAACACTCGGCTCGCATCGGTGAGGCTTATGCTCGTCTGCACCCGATAGACTATGGGCGCTACGACTTGGCACAGCTGCGCTTCAAGGCTGGTCGTCGAATTGCAGAAAACTTTTATGCGCGTGGCGATGGCACGCGCGTGTACTTTTTCACCACAGGTACTGGCGATGGATGGCGTTGAACAAGACTGTTGAATTCTGCTGACGTTGTGGGAATGCATGCGCAGATGAAATCCAAGAGCTATTTGGCAAGGATTTCGTCGTGGAGCAGAATGCTGTGGACAGACGCCTGATTGTTAACCGGCAGCGCAAGCTCAAGATGTACCGTTGCTGGCTGCAGGGAAAGTTCAGGAAGCCGCTACCTTCTGACGGCGACTCGCGTGGCACATCTAATGCCTCGGCTGTTCCTGAGCAGTAATGCCCACTTGCTCACTCCTTGTTGCTGCTGCTGCTGCTGCTGCCTTTATCTCCTGTGCCATCTCCTACGGATCAGCTTTGGCCTATTCGTGCAACGCATGCTTGTTCTGCGCTCTGCGGCTACCTTGTTGGATTTGCCATGCCGGTGACGCAATAGAGTGGTGTGTTCAACATGATTCGCAGTCACCGACGAACGACTCTGGCTCAACCCGTTCACTTCTCTTTCTCCGCAATAACGCCTATACACTGTAGTAGGCTTGTATGGTCCGGCTGGCCACGCCTCTTACACGCCTCTTCTTGTTCATTCTTCATTCTGCCACTTACTGCTAGTGCACAATGTCGCAAGCAACTGGTGGCAGCGGTTCACCAGTGGTAGATGCCACTTTTGGCCGCGAGACCACGCCATTGCTGCGGTCCTCCTCTCACCTGCGCTCGCCCTTCTCTTCTATCCGTAGTCGACACCAGCGACCACGTTCGCAGGCAGTCTCTGGCGATGGGCGCCGTCGCCTCAAGTGGTACCACCTGCATACACTTACGTTTGGCCTTGCTGGCATGCAATTCATCTGTAGGTGTTGGGCGGCTGTGTATATTCGTACTGCATATTCACGCTACCTTGCCTCCCATACTTTGCAGGGACGGTAGAGCTTGGGCAAGTATGCGCAGACTAGACTGTGGCAGGTTGGCTGCTTCAGGCAGGCCTTGCTAATAAGGCGGATGTCGCATGTCGTTAGATATGGAACGCCGTATTTGCTGCAGCTGGGTCTCTCCAAGATGCTTATATCGCTGGTATGGCTGGCCGGCCCGCTTTCTGGTGAGCGCACATTTGCATGCAGCGCGCATGCCGTTTGTGACGTATGCTAAGCGTTAACATGGCCGTTTCTAGGACTGCTGATCCAGCCCTTGGTAGGAATCTATAGCGACCGATGTACCTCGCGCATTGGTCGGCGACGCCCGTTTATCCTATTCGGAGGCACGCTAGTTTTGCTATCCGTCTATGCAATTGCACATGCGCGCTGGCTTGCGCAAAAAATGCTTGATCTGACCGGTGGCGGAGACCAAGAGTCGAGGGATGGCCAGGTGAGCAGGCGAGTAAGCAACCGCGTGCGCGACATCTCTGATGAATAGGCCTCATCGTTAGCAAAAGCAGATTGCAATTGGCATTGCAGTAGTCGGCTTTTACATTCTCGATTTCAGCATCAACGCTGTGCAGGCAT
The DNA here is from genome assembly GCA_003614735.1 of Thamnocephalis sphaerospora. Taxonomy (NCBI): domain Eukaryota; kingdom Fungi; phylum Zoopagomycota; class Zoopagomycetes; order Zoopagales; family Sigmoideomycetaceae; genus Thamnocephalis; species Thamnocephalis sphaerospora. The sequence continues at coordinate 40,174 of KZ992474.1, read as the reverse complement.
GCTTGCGCGCCCTGGTTGTTGACACGGCGCCGCTGGACCAGCAGTCACGCGCCAATGCATGGGCCGGCCGAATGATTGGTGTAGGCAGCGTACTTGGCTATTTTGCCGGCTTTTTAGATTTGGTGGCACTGTTTCCGACGCTGGGCAAGTCGCAGATGGAAGTGCTCTGCTACCTTGGATCGCTGGCCTTTACATTCTGCATCGGCTGGACGTGTCTTTTTGTGCGAGAGGAGCGCCACGTGCGCAGTCTGGATGAGGAGCGGCGGTGAGTGCGCTGCCCACCTGGCCGATCCTGGCGTGTGTAGCGATGCTGACTTGCACTTTGCGGCTTTTGTGACCGACCAGTTCCTGGCACAGGCCACTGATGGACATCCTCCATGCTATCCGCCATCTCCCTGGCCCTGTGCAGCGGGTTTGTAACGTTCAGTTTTTTGCCTGGCTTGCCTGGTTTCCATATCTTTTCTACAGGTAAGCACAGATGGGTCAGCTATGCTGAACAGTGCTGACGAGATTGCGCAACAGCACCACCTGGATTATCGAAATCCTGCTGCGTGATCACTCACCAAATGAGCCCGGATTTCCCGAGGCAGCACCGCGTGCCGGCAGCTTTGCGTTGCTGCTCAATGCGCTCCTTACGATTTTTATCTCGTTCTTTCTGCCTCCGCTGACAAACTACGCCGAGAAGGCCGCTGCTCGGCGCCGCATCTCCCTTTCTCATCGCGATGTATTCGGCCCTGTACGCCGCGCTTGGGAGGCAGCGGTGGATGGGATGATTGTCTGCTGGCGCCTACGCGGTATCTGGGTGCTTTCGAACCTGTTTCTTGGTGCTACGCTGCTTAGCACTTGGTTTGTGCGCGATGTCTTTGGCGCCGTCTTTGTCATCGCCATCTGCGGTCTGCCATGGGCAATCACCATGTGGGTACCATTTGCCATGGTTGGAGAGCTGATCAACGCAGACGAGGAAGAGCAAGATTTGGCGAGAGATCTACCGCACGCTGGTCCGTCTACCACGTCCATGTTTGGCGCGAGTAGCCGATCCAGTAGTATTCATGGCGACGAGTCGCCCAGAGCGGCAGAGAGCGGTATAGCAACGCCTACAGCTGCCAAGCGCAGCGAAACTACGAGCGAGGCAGCTCAGATCAGCGAGCGGGTGCAGCTGGAAGCCGGTGTCGCACTCGGCATCCACAATATCTACGTGGTGCTGCCGCAGTTTGTTAGCATCGGCATTAGCACTATCATCTTCGCTGCGCTTCATGAGACCGACGCCAGCCGTGGTGCCTCTTTCGTAGAGCTAAACGGCGACGGCGACCTTCCCGCCGCTAACCGCCACGAGCCTGTCGGCTGGGTGCTGCGTTTTGGCGGCATTTGCGCACTGGTTGCTGCTGTACTGGCCATGCGCTGCGTACAAATCAATCATCGACATCCATAGGTTATCGTAGCCGGCGTGAGGATGCATGCTGCCTATCATGCAGCATCTATGCAAGTAGTTGCGTGTTCTGCTTTATAAATCATTGAAGTGCACATCACTCGCGTCTCAATGCATAATAGTCCTCATTGTGCAGGCTAACATGAATAGGCCTTTACAGTTTACCCCGTGGCGTGGACAGCTTGAGCGGCGACCAGAGCATCCAAAGAGAGCAGCTCGGTGGCTTAGCTAATGATACACTCCTTGCTTTCGCGCTTCTTGGGATTCTTGTGCCGCTGCTGGCCAGATCCGTCTTCGTTGGCGTGGTGCATCGAGTCATCGTCATGCTCGTCCGGATGCCGGCCAGCACGATGTGGAGATGGGCGTGTCGGCTGGATTCTTTCGCCTGGCGCAGTGCCGCTGCCTTGAGTAGCCTGCAGATACGCCTGACGGCGCTGTTCTGCCACAGCACGGCGGTGTTGCTCCTCTTCCTCCTGCTGAAGGCTGAGTGCAAGTGCAAAGCTAAACACACCATGTAAGCTGCGTACTAGTGGTTAGCCGCGTGCGTCCAAACACACTCACTCGGCATCTATTCCACTGGCACTTGGATCCGACTCATGGCGTGCATAGTCGTCGATGGCCCGCTGCGGGCAAAAGTTGGAGTCGACCATTTCGCTGGTGCTGCCATAGACATCCGACAGATTTTCCCAGGCGGCAGACGATTGGCCTGCAAGGCTGGCATCGGTTACCAAAAGATACAGCGTCTGATCCGGATGCTTGTACAGGGTAGCAAACTGGAATGAAGGTTAGACAGGCAGAGACACGCTAGTACGCTCACGTACATGGTTGTTGCGAAATAGAATGCAGAGATGGTTGTCAGGAATGGATTCAGTCAGGGTCTGTAGCCCATGAAAGGTCAGCTGCGTGGCATTTGCCTCCAGAAACTGCTGCGCAATCAGCGCTATCGTGACACACATGCGTAATGCGGCAGAACGCATTTAGCGGGCTACGGCAACTGTAAAGCTTATGCATCAAGGCCACGGACATACCATCATGTACTAGGTCCATGCGCTGCGTGCCATCCATATCTATGGCGTCATCGTCACGCGGCGCCTGCGATGCCGGGTCGGACGCGTGCTTGTAGCCCGGCTGGTCCACCACCAGCCCCTTGCCAGCGTAATCACCCCGAGCCACAAGCTCGGCAACGCTATTGTAGCCTTGGTAGCGGCGACAGAGGACCTCCCAGGCACCTTCGTCCTGGGGATCGACGCACCAGCCATGTACTAGCTCGATGCCAAAAGCTTGGAAAACCGACAGTCCGTCATTTTGCACAAACCCACGCGGCGACGAAAACTTTGGATCAACGTCCAACCCGTGCTGTAGACCAGGGAGCATGCGCAGAGCAACATTCACGGCTCCTTCGTGCTGCTCCAAAGACTTGCGCGAACTAGCCTGCTGGCCAGACCCGATGCAGCGTGGCGTAGAAAGTGCGAGTGTTGATTAGCCACAAAAGCCGCTTTGATCGTGTGGCAAGCACGCATGTACTTGCCGTGCGCGGCGCATCAGAGAGCATGCGCAGCAGACGATCGCCCAACAGCTCCAGCAGATAAGCTGTGGTGACGACCGGGCGGTCCACCGGCAGAATCTCGATATCACCACGCAGCAGCAGCACGTTACAGATGGCCAACAGCGGGCACGGCCCGTTTTCTGTTTGTAGCGTGCGCCATGATTGGTCGCAAGGCGTTAGCAAGCGGCGCTGCCTCCTTGGCTGCTACTTCACCACCAGACACCAACCGTTCTGTGTGATGACGCGTAGCCGGCGATGCTGGCCTATCGCGACGTCCCACCATTCAACCGACTTTAGCTGGTACTCGTTCGCGCTGCGCTCCCCCGTTCTCGCAGCATCGGCAGCGCTCTGTGGTGGTGCGCGACTCGTGTGCTGGACCCCGAGTGGCGTCTCGTCGTCGGAAGCCGTCTCGTTGCACACTGCCGCCAAGTCGTCAAAGGGATTGCTACCACCCTGGGTTGCGGTCTGCGCTGCGATGGTCAGCTTCTGCGGTGACTGTTCCTGCGCTGCAATGTCAGTGCTGGGCAGACTAGTCAGGCGGTCCAATGAGCTGGCAGCTGCCGTTGCGACCGTTGGCTCTGAATTCGCGGGGTGGTCGTCTGCTGTCGATGCTACAGCGTCGTTCATTGGTATTTGCATGGCGTGCGAGCGCAGTGGATGGTGGTGTGAGTTTGGTGGTGCAGTGCGCGCAATGCAGGCGGCTAGTTTGTGTGTGCGATAGCTGAGCGCGGGTGGTCAAAGCAGGGAGGTTGGAGAAGAAGGGGCAATCATCATGGCAGAGGCGTATTCGACGTGACTGTTGTGATAAGGCTGTACACGTAGACGAGTGCCAAGAACACCAGATCCAGCCATCGCAAGCATTCACACAGCTCCATCCACGGCACCAGTCAACCGGCCATAGCATGCTACAGGTGGGCTGAGTTTATCATGTACAGGCATAGAGATTCACCATGACGCCACACTAGCGATGCTCTGAGCACCCGAGTGCCTCTGTGAGCAGCATCATTAGACGGTTTGCCGTAGTTCTCTGTGTAGGATCAGCGGTCGATTCGTGTACCAGGTGTAGCGCCGAGCGATAGGAGGCAGGACGGCACAGATTGCTGTGCAATACGGCACGAATCATATCGAGATTGGGCTGAGCCGCCTGACACTCGATAAACAGTGCATTTTCCAGAATGAATGCTGGGCAAAGGCCCGTTGCAAGCAGCTGTTCAAGCACAGGCAGGCCATACGGTGGCATGCGCACCAGCAGATTGAACGTGGCGCTGGTGATGCCGTCTGTGGTGCAACGCCCTGTACCGATGAGCGCACGAGTGATCTCGATGGCATCGTCGGCTGTGTGTGGCTGCTGTCGCATGACAAACGCAGCAAGTGCTATGCCACGGTCAATGCCGCCTAGCGTTGTACAGCCGCCTGTATGCGCGGTTAGGCTCAGTAGCCGAAGAGCGGCGGGCGCATTTAGCCGCTCGCAAGCACGCAGCAGCAAGCGATCATAGAGACGCCGATCCAACGCCCTGTTGAGCCTCATGGCTGGCGATTCACCGTTAGCCGCGCCAATAAGCTTATCCAGTAGCTCCGGTGCAAGTAGCCTGTCTATGGCAACGCCCTCCAGTGAAAGAATATCCAGCGTGTATGCGTTGAAACGCGAGCAGATCCGCATCACTTCGACAGCATTTCCCTCTTGACACGCGTAATGTAGCGCACCGGTATCCTGCTGTGCTGTCGCCAGTGTATTGTAGATGGCAGTGGCCGCACGGCGGATTGTCTGCAGACGCGCCAACTCTTTCTCTCGCACATCAGGTGTGGTCATGCTGGGTATCGTCAATGCTGCCATCAGCATGTCGTCACTGCTGTTGCTCAGCGACTGTCGCAGTCGCCAGGTCCACATATCCAGCGAGTAAAAGGGAAACCGGCGTGCCTGCAGGGCGCAAAAGAGCTCTAGATCGCGCTGGCGCAAGGCTGCATCATACCAGTCGCCAGCCAACATCCTGTCGTGGTCCCGAATGTATGCGTACGCCTCATAGTCTAGGTCAATGCTCTGGAGCGCGTCAAGTGCCTTGCACCGAGCGTTACGTGTAGCAGCCCCCATTGCTTCGCGCCTGGCCGCCATGTCCTCGCCGGCATCTGTCTTGTCAAGTGGTGTGGCGGCAGCACTCTGAAGCAGCAACGGGCATGGTCTATCGGCAAGCCTGCTTAGGGTCTCCAGCGCGCGGCTCAGCTGGTGCGCAAGGTGGCGAGCATGCGACACATAGGGCGTGCTGGCATTGCAGCGCGGGTGAAAGTAGCGTCCTGCTTGCTGTAGCGTCTCTAGGGCTGGAAGGCCAAGACGAACCGCCACCATGCGATGCAGCTCCCAAGGAAGCCGGCTAAAGCGACAGGATGGCGCGTCGGTAGACGGTGGCGTAGTCGACAACATGAGGTGTGTGCAAGTGTGGTTAGTCTCACGTCACAGGACAACACATTAGCGGGTTATTTGTTGAGAACAGACAACACAAATCTCTATTGGCACAGGAAACAATCATGCAAATGATCACAGGTAGGACAGCAGGAGTAGGAATCCAGGGCAGCAGCGTAGACGCCCTGTCGTCGCCGGCGACGTTGGTTAGACCATTTGGCCATCGGAGCCAGCACCCTGCTTGAGCATCCGAGAAGACTGGTCGGTGCGGCGACGCTCTGCGTTACGGCGCGCAGTGATGAAAAGCGAGATGGCGAGCGGCAGACAGATCCAGGCCAGCAGTGCAAGCACATTGACCCACATGAGCCGTCCTACGGCACCAAAGTAGAGGAAGCGGAGGCCGCGTACTGCGTAGTAGAAGGGGAAGGCACGGCCGATCTGGAAAAAGGCAGGCCCCAGCTGGTCGGCGATGAAGGCGCTGCTAGCCGTGAGCAGCAACACCAAGATCAGCGTGGCCACCAGAGGGAAAAGGCTAACGCCCACAAGCAAACACAGCAGGTTAAGGGCGCTGGCAAAGGCCACGGCGGAGAAGATCAGCCAGAGCAGTGCGAGCATCGGATGGCCGCCGGCGCTCTGGTAACCGTTCAGGCACAGTGGCACCGACCAGACGAGCAGGCACACGACGGCGAGCGCCGCCAGCGCCACCAGATGCTTGCGCAGGGCGGCACGCGACACCAGTGGTGGGCGGCTGTGGTTTGCCGGCTCGCCATAGATCCAGGTCTCGCGGCGGTGCAGCTGACGCCTGTTCTGCGGGTGGTCGCGCCACAGATCAGACGCAACATGCCAGGTGCCAGCGTTGGCGCTCTCGACATCCATCCGATGCTGCTGCTCGTTGGCCAGAGAGAACCGCTGCAGAATCGTGATGGTGATGATGCATGCGACAAACACAATGGCCACCTGGATGTAGCTGGCATAGTGCTGGCCGATGCGATGCACCGGATGTACCGCATGATCCATCATGCGAATCGACGGTGCGTCCGCGTCCTGCGGCAGCTCCGCGTCCACCTGTGCCATCGTCTGGTGCATCGACTGGGTCACCAGTGCGTCCGCTGCGTAGTCGCGGCCCTGATCGTGGATGTAGTCGATGGTGGGCGCGTTGTCGACCTTTTGGTTGAGCGAAGCGAAGCGATACTTTTGATCGCCAGTACCGGCCGAATACTTGCTTGCGCCGCTCGGCATGTAGTTTTGGCCCTGGCTTCGGATCTGGCCGGCACCAGGCGCACCGCTAGTCAGCGCGCCCTGAGGAGCGTTGCCAGTCTGTGCCCCCTGAGGAACATTGCCAGTCTGTGCATCCTGCGGGACATTGCCGGTCTGTGCACCCTGAGGAGCACCGCCAGTCTGTCCATCTTGCGGAACATTGCCCGTCGGTGCACCCGGCAGAACAGCGCCACCCGGGCGGTCCGACAGAGTTGGGCGGTACATACGGCTAAAGCCGCTGGGAATGTAGAGCGCCGCAGCATACTGGCCAGACTCCACGAGCTGGTATAGTGTGTCGCGCGTGGCACCCTGCTGGCCATCCAGCACCTTCCAGTTAAAGGCGCCCTCGGGGTTGCCCTTGAGCAGACTAACCACAGCCGCGCCCATAGCCTTGCCCTCTGCATCTGGGCCAACGTCATCGTTGAGGATGGCCACCGGCATACCCGCCATGTAGGCGTTCGGATTCCAGAGTGATCCAATGTAAAGCCATGCGTAGGCATACAAGAGGAGGGCCATCAGGGCTAGTGCAAGTAGCGTCGGCCAGCGGAAGATGCGAGGCATCGTGCTGTTGCGACGGGGCCTTGAGTAAAGGTCGGTGCAAGCGCGTGCATATTGCAGGTTGCTGGGCGTGGAGGGACTGCGAGCGACCATGCGAAGCTTGCGGCGGCGACTAGGTGTCACGGGCATGGTGGACGAGCGCGGCCGCTGTGCCCTGCTGCTTGCGCTGGGCGATCCGGGACTGCCGGGGTGGAGGTTTCCAAGCGCCCGACTGCCGGCCGGAGCACTGGCAGGCACAGCACCACCTGTGCTGGGCGACTCGGTACCGCTGGAAGGCACAGACTCAAAGGCCTGCGATCCAGCCAGAAGCACGCCACTGTGCGTGGCATCACCCAGACCAGGCGACTCGGTACTGCTGGCGTGAACAGGCTCGACAGCTTGCGAATCTGTGAGGATTTGCTCGTGCGCTGCACCGCTCGGACCAAGCGATGCGGTGCTAGAGTGTGCAGACTTCCAAGCTTGCGATCCAGCCAGAAGCACGCCACCGTGCGTGGCATCACCCAGACCAGGCGACTCGGTGCTGCTGGCGTGAACAGGCTCGACAGCTTGCGAATCTGTGAGGATTTGCTCGTGCGCTGCACCGCTCGGACCAAGCGATGCGGTGCTAGAGTGTGCAGACTTCCAAGCTTGCGATCCAGCCAGAAGCACGCCACCGTGCGTGGCATCACCCAGACCAGGCGACTCGGTGCTGCTGGCGTGAACAGGCTCGACAGCTTGCGAATCTGTGAGGATTTGCTCGTGCGCTGCACCGCTCGGACCAAACGTCGTGGTGCTAGAGTTTGCAGACCTCCAAGCCTGAGATCCAGCCAGGAGCACCCCGCCATGCATTGCACTACCTGTGCTGAGCGAGTCGGTGCTGTTGGCACGCACGTTCTTGAAAGCCTGAGACTCGGCCATGAGCATGTCACCACGTGCGGCACTGCCTATGCTGGCCGATTCGGCATTACCGGCGTGGACATCGTCGTTGAGTTGCAGCTCGACCATTGCGCTGTCGTGCATGGCACTGCTGATGCTGGCCGACTCGATGCGGTTGGCATTCGTGTGCTCGATAACTTGCTCTTCAATGACGATGCCGCCGCGTGTTGCACCGCTGGTGCCGGTCGATTCGATGGCGTCAGAGCGAGCGGCGCCGGAAGTTTGCGATTCGACGAGAGCATCACTGTGCATTTGCGTGCTTGTGTGGGACGACTCGATACGGTCGATGTAGCTGTATTCGATGACCTGCTCCTCGACTCGGACGCCACCGCGCGTTGTGCTGCTGGTGTTGGAGGTTTGCGAGTGGAGAAGCGCGCTGCTGTGCATGGCGCTGTTGGCATTGGTGGAGGCGGCATGGTCGGTGTACGAGTGCTCAAACGTCTGCTCCTGAACGAGCATGCCACCACGCATAGCATTGCCGGTGCCGCGCGATTCGGTGCTGCTGTAGTGGGTGTATCCGTAGGACTGAGAGTTGACCGGAATACCTGGAGCAATGTCGCTCGTGCTGAGCGACTCCAAGCTGTCGGAGCGGATATGTCCAAAGGACTGCGACTCGGCAACGGTGGTGGTTTGTCCTCGCGACATGCTTGAGAACGGCTCGCCAAAACCAAGGTCGATAATTTCCACCTGTTCACGAACGGCAACTCTATAGTCGGCGGAGATACTCTGCTGGCTAAGCACGCTTTCGGTGTCTGTGCGCGTATTGCTTGCAGTGCGGGCGTGGCTCGGGCGTCGAAAGTTCATTTTCTGTCCATCGCAGCATACCAGATTAATTTTCGCAGACTTGACGCTTGGCTCGACGTTAAATACTTACCAATAGATGCTTATCAGGAATACCAGACAAGTCAATTAGCACCTGCACCAGGCGTTGCTATAAGTCACCACCGGTGGTAAACAGGAGAGCTTCTAGAGGGCGATCCAGCAAGGATGAGCGGAGTCTGAGGGAGAGAAGGAAAGGGCGTTTCTTGTAAGGCAGGAAATCGTAAAACCGTGGCGATGATGTTTAATGATGTCGATGCTGACGTGTATCGTTAAGCAAAGCGTGCTACGTAGCGCGCGCGTGCGGAAGCGGAGGTAAGTGGGATGGCCAAAGACATGCTCGCCGCTTGACGTGCACATTATATACCATCGCTTGCCAGCGCCACGGAGCATACGCGAACATATCTATCATTAGCAATAAGGGCCATCTCAAACACTGCGTCAACGCGCGGCTGCTTGCATGCTTATTCCGCAGTCTTACCACGTGGATAAGCTGTCGATGGTAAAATGCAGCAGTTTTCAATGTCCGGACCCCATGCTGGTGTGTGACACTGTGGCGCGTCGCGGTGGAATTTTCCCCGTGACAGATGCGGACCACTAATTTAGACAATGGGCGGGTGATGGGCATTTGTCTCTGCAAAAGAGGCAACTGGCGTTTTTTGACTGTCTCCACGCTGGGACGCCGGCTCAAGCATGCATGCCATCGGCATAGAGGCGCTTTTCCTCCCAACGTGTGTCATTTACGTGTTTTGCCAAGCATATTCGCTTTGTGCTCCATTCATTCGCTCGCCCACACGCCCGCTCGTCTGTCGGCTGTTTCTTGTCGCCACTGGGCCACCGCTTCCCCTGCGTCGTCTGCTGCCTGTCGCCACAACACCCCTTTCAGCTCCTTGCTACCGTGCGTGCCTACCCCCGCCGCCGCTTGCCCTGATCTTTGGTTGTCTTGGTGTCGCAGTGTTGTGGCTTCCCTTGCTGACGCCTGCTGCATTCGTTTCTACACCTCTCTTGCATTGCTTATTAGCACTAGTACTCGCTCTCATACCTCCAGCATCCATTCTTGGCGTCTGGCCTTTCACCTGCCGCTACGCCCTGCTTCATCTGCCGCACCATCCTTGTCAGGCCATCTTGACGCCGCCTGCCTGTCATCCGGACGTAGTGTGCTATTGCGCGGACACCGAATCGGACTCTGTTCAATACTGTGACGCGCGCGTGCCCTCGAACGCTACTCTGCACGCCTGCGGCGAGGCGCCTGCGCTGCACTCATGGCGACTTTGAAGGAGCGCAATTCCGACCCTTCGTTCGACGGGCTTGCCACGCAGCTTGGCCTGTCCTGGGGCATTACCACCCTTTGCGTGGGTGCCTTTGAAATACTGCGCCGCACAAAATGGCTGCAGCACCTGTACACGCCGCGCTGTCGGCTGGCCAAGTAAGTGTCGCCCGGTGGGCCCAGCTGACGTGCTATCGCCGATGCGCGGCTCGCTTACACTGTGTACGACCGTGTGTATGCGCACAGAGACCCTACGCCGCCCATCCCCAACGGCCTATTTCAATGGATACCGGCGACGATGCGGCTATCGGAGGAGTTTATGCTGACGCACACGGGATTGGATACAGTGATGCACCTCCGATTCCTAAAGACCGCCTGCCAGCTTATGCTTATCTCGTTTATGGTGATTGGCGGTGTGCTACTGCCGCTAAACCATCGTTACGAGAAGAGCGAAAATGGAGCGCGGCTTGAATCGTTCTCAATGACACCCATCGAGAAGACTGAGCCAGTGCTCTACGTACACATGATGCTGACCTATGTCTTTACCGGACTGACCATCTGGTTCTTTTACCGTGACATGTTAGCGTTTGTCAAACTGCGACGCGAGTTTGTCATGCGGAGTGTCAGCGATGGCCGATTATGCTCGCGAACTGTCATGGTCACGGAGCTGCCCAAGCATCTGCGATCTGACGAAGGACTGCGCCAGTACTTTACGAGTCTTGGCATTGGCCAGGTGGAATCGGCCAAAGTTCTGCGCCATTCGTCAAAGTTGAGTCGTCGTCTTGTGCGACGCGAACAGCATCTGGTGGAGCTGGAGCGGCTTCACATTGAGCTGGCCAAGAACGTGATGACTGCTGTGCGTCAGCGGCGCACACTGCGTCAGCTGCGCAATGATAGCGACCAGACGCTGGATGCTGGTATGCTGCGTCACGAGGAGGATGCAGCTGGCATTCAGAATAGCCCACAACTGCCGAGTCTAGGAGAGGCCTCACGCTGGAGAAGCAACGGGCAGCACACTGACGGTGGTACCATTCGCAACCTTCTGAGCATGGTTGCACGCACGTTTGGACGGCAGAGGGAACAACCGCCAAGCGCTGCCATGTATCGTGCTACTCACAATCTTCTTGGCGCAACCGGTCTCGGCCGGCCTGGACAGCTGTTGGTGTCTGGCTCGCAGCCGACCGACCCCATTGGAGAGGACGAGGGCTTCAACATCTGGCGTACGCTCACCGATCTGCCGCCTCAGGCGCTGGATCCTTTCCAGCCGATGCGTCTTAGCATGAAGGCGCATCATGCGCGCCAGCAGCCTGCCATCGACTATCACCTGCGCAAGTTCAACAAGCAGGATCGTCGAGTAGCCGAGCTCCGTGCTTCGTATATACGCGACGCAAAGCCGACGACGACAGGATTTGTCACTTTTGTGCATCCAGCCTCCGCACAGCTCTGTGCGCAGAGTATCATCAGCGCCGATTCCAGCTCGCATCGGATTCACATGGCGCCAGAGCCACATGACATTATCTGGCAGAATCACAAGGTCAATCGGAACGTGCGTCGAGCACGGCGTACAACCATCAACATTGCTATATGGTGCGTCTACTTTCTTTGCATTAACGTTGGTCCGACGTGCTCGATGATTTGTGACTAATAGGCGTGCTGGCACCGTTTAGGAGTCTTACCATTTTCTGGCTGTTTATCATGTCGACAATCATTCTGGGTCCTAGCTTTACCGATCTGATTGAAAAAATCAAGAATGCAAACAAGTCCAATGAGAGATCCCAGTTTTTCGCCGGGCTTATCGGAGACGTACTGCCACCCGCGATCATTGCGTTGTTCATGTCCATCCTGCCATTCATCCTGCTGAGTACGTTGTGGCGCTGCGCCCTATGCAGTGGCCTACAATGGTGCTAGTATGCTTACATGCCCGTCTTTCCATCGCCAGGTGTGTCGGAGAAAACCGAGTCACTACCCACCTACTCGGCGATCGAGTCGGTGACGCTGCGTCGCTATTTCATTTTTGCCATCTTCAACGCTGTTATCGTCTTTCTAATCGGCAAGGCATTTCTTGAAACGGCTCGCGGTGTTATCGAAGGCAATAGGGATATTTACACCACGCTGGGTGAAACGATTCCCCAGGTATGTAGGCGACCAGTGGCCATGGCGTAGCGATCGATGCTTTTTTTGCTCGGCCTGCTAACACCAGACGGCATGCACAATAGGGAGCCACCTTTTTCATCAACTATGTCGTGTTCAGCACTTGTATCCACGGCCTTGAGCTGGTGCAGCTCTTTGTCCCGCTCGCATATTCGCTTTGCATGACTTCGACGCTGGTCAAAAACACGCCACGTACACTGCAGTATCGCAGGACACCGCTCAGCTTTCCGTACTTTTACTACTTTCCGCTGCACATCCTGATGCTGGTGGTATCCATGATTTATGCTGTCATCAACCCGCTGATCCTTGCGTTTGCCACGATATACTTTGCCGTCGCCTATCTGGTTTTCAAGCACCAGTTTGCCTATGCCTACGTGCGACGCTACGAAACGGGCGGGCGCTACTGGCGCAAGGCATTCGCGTACACCATTGACAGTTTGGTGCTGATGCAACTCACCATGATCGGCATCCTGTCGGTGAAGCAGATGACTTACGCAAGTTTAGCGCTGGCACCGGCAATCATCGCAACCGTTGCCTTCCGCATATGGTGTCATCGTCGGTTTGATCGGCGAATCAAGTTTTTGCCGCTAGAGACGCTGCGCGATGCCGGTGTAATGATGGTCAATCGTCGACGGGATCTGGAGATGGCAGAGTGCGCGACACTGGCTGTCCGACCAGTGGCAAACGACGTGAAACGCCACGCTGGCGTCGATGTGGTGAGCTTTGTGCAGTCGGTGCCTGGCTCGCCCGGTCACTCGCAGATGGACACGCTGCGCAACACGGGCGCGTTGCGCATCAACGCTCAGAGCGACACCTACGGCGGACCTGGATTGCACATGGCTGGACCACCGTCAAATATATCGGAAAGCTCGCAGAGCGTGAATGAATCGCCGACGCACGCCAAGCGCGCTGATTATGTGGCGGGTAAAGACAAGCAAGCAGTTAACGATGGTGACTTGTCCAGCTTGGACTCGGCCGATCTTCATCCAACTTCGTCTGTTGTAGGGGCGTCAGAGGCCTGCCTGATTCAGAATGCTGCAGGCGATAGCTCCCCGCATGGTGGCAGTGATCGGAACAGCAGCAAGTCTAGTGCGGCAGATGTGGCGTCAATGCGTCGCCAGCGAGAGTCCGCTCTGGGCCGATCGACGCCGTCGTCACCCCTACCGCTGTCTGGTGGGCCTAGCCCGGTCACGATTGACATGTATCGTGCCAGCTCGGACGCCACCTCGCGCTCAGTTCCGGCCTCAACACTAGCGGAAGCACGACGACGAGTCGGTATGCCCATGCATGGCTTCCGAGGATTCCGCGGCGAGAAGTCGAGAGAACTCACGCGACATACTACGGCAGAATCGGGCGAGTCGCTGGTGCGCGCCACGGCAGTTGCATTGGACACACGATCTTCTGCGCCTCGTACTTTGATGAATCCGCAGGAGACAGCAAGTTTGCACATTCCATCGCCCGTAGCAGAGCGCTCGTCACCACGTGAAAGCATGCCCAGTCACGTAGCGACGAGCGGCGAGGACGCCAATGAGCGCTCGAGTGCGTCGGATGACGTACCTGCGGACTGCCAGGTGAACCAGCCGTACCTTGCGGGCAGCTCTACCGCAGCGGAGGCACTGGCATCGGCGAGTCCCACGGATCACGGACCGTATACACCTCGACAGCACACGGCACCATGTCGCCGGGTCTACCGTGACTTGATGGGTGATGTGGAGGATACGTTTCTTGATCCAGACGCTATCCGACCGCTTTCCTGGAACCTATGGCTGCCCATGCATCCCGACCGGCGGAGGATAGACCTGGACGCCGTCGTGGAGGTGGATACGGCGCTAGTAAGCTCGCGGGCCCGCATTTCAGGCCGCCTGGGTGTGTTTGACGAGCAAGGATATATGTATCCGCCGCGGCACCAGTGTGTAAACGGCGCCGTCGCTGCCAGCAGCGCAGGGTTCGACACGCAGCTCACCAGCTTCGGAGCAACAAGCGTTGCATCGAGCACGCACAGCGACGATCACGATATTGATCGCGCGATGCCTCGCTAGGCCCTTGCGTCATGTGAACCGGGCACTGCCACGGATGTATCTCTGCATTGTATCCATTCAGTAATAGACCTTTTGAAATCTCCGCTCTACTACAGGTGGTGGCTCATTTGCTTATCGGCAGGATGGCTCGCTGCTTATCCGCCAGAGCATCGGACCAATCAGCGCGTTTAGCTGAACCCATCATCCGGGGTAAGCAGCGCTGTATCTACTCTCTAGCCGACCGAGCAATCTCGTGCATTCGCATCTCTCTACTCCTGCTGCTGTTTCTATCCTTTTTTCTAACCTGCTACGTTAGTGGTTAGGCCAGTGTTTTAGCGTGTTTGTTTGAAATGACAAAGTTGCCTGAGAAGGCGCCTATTAAGGTGTATGTGGCGCGACTGAATCAGGATGGTTCGCCAGCACTCCAGGTATATGCTATGCGTGGCGCTTGGCCGTCAGCCATGGCTAACGCTTTCCCTGGCAGTACATACGCCTGCCTCCGCCCAGCGAGGAGGGATACATCCTTCGCTTTGAATTGCCGCTAGGCAGTGACGTAGGCTCGCATGCAGCGCTATGCACCAACTATCCGGCCGATGGGTAAGACCACATCGCTGACATTGCGCCAGCCGACTGCTAATTTACCAATGTGCCGGACAGCGATGTATTCTCGCGCGACCAATTCCACTGTCAGAGGTAGGAGATGGGGCACACGTGATTGTGATGCAATGGCATAGATTAACGTGGGGCCAGGTTTCAAGGACGCGTGTTTGAAGACCGTTACTGCGATGTGCCAATCCGCCATGTGGGCGCGTTTGAGTACCACCTGGAGCATGACGCACGCAAGATCAACGGCATGCCAGTTGGTAGGGTGGTGAAGCACAGAGACAACATGCTTTCCCGGAGTGAAAGCAACACCGGCTACTTTGTGGTGGAGCCGATGCTGCGCATCCATCGCCATGGCCAGGATGACGCACATGCGGAGCAGCTTTCGCTGGATGGTGTGGCGCTGCAGAGTGCCATACCAAAGTGGCTTGGTGACCTGGATTTGTGGCCAAAGCATATGGCCAACGCGGCGCGTCTTGGCTACAATTTGATCCATTATGCGCCAGTACAGGCGCGTGGCGAATCGGACTCGCCCTATTCCATCTATGATCAGATGGCGCTATCCGACGAGCTGTTTAAAAATGCGCCGATGCTGGACGAAAGCGCTCGCTGGAAGAAGCTGAGCGAGACGCTTCACAAGATCGAGAACGATCACGGCATTTTGGCTGTGGCAGATCTAGTGCTGAACCACACTGCAAACAACAGTCTCTGGCTGCAGAACCACCCGGAAGCAGGCAAGTGGTACATCAGTGCTGGCGCATTATTGATCCGCGCTGGTTTTCGCTAATGCTGCCAACCATGACCAGGCTATAACTTGGCCAACTCGCCGCATCTAACGCCGGCTTTTGAGCTGGACGAGGCACTGATCAAGTTTTCGGGCGAACTTGCCTCTGTGTACCAGCTGCCAGACGAGCTGAAGCAGCAAAGCGATCTAGATGCTGTGATGGATGCATTCCGTGTCAAAGTGGTTTCTGGGCTGGATCTCTGGCAGTACTATGTGATCGACACGACCGCTGCCATTAAGCAGTGCCGCAAACACCTGACGAATGGCGATCCAAGCCATGTGCGCGTGGTAGAGGTAGCGAGCGCCCAGCTGCCAACCAATCTACCCGAGTACACGCCGGCCGACCGTGTCGCGCTGTTTGTCAAATTGGCTGTGCGCGACGAGCACCCAGGAAAGCGGTTTGGTAAGCGTGTCGACATGCATGTCGCTGTGCCATTTGTGCTTGCCTTGTGTGCAGACGCATCAGCCGCCACCGCCGCGCCTAGCACCGAGAACGGCTGGCCGAGCGAGATTATCGACAAGGCCTGCACTGTGTTGCTTCAGCTGTTGGATGCCGTCAATATGCCGTTCTACGCGCGCTATGATGACGATGTGGCGGCCATCATTCGCAACATTGGCAATACGGCACGTTACGAGCGTCTGGAGGAGGACGGCCCAAAGCGCGGTCGGATTACGGCAAACAGCCCACTCATGACCACCTACTTTACGCGTCTTCCTCTCAACGCACATACGCGGGGACATCCAGAAGGATCACTGGTGCTAGCAAACAACGGCTGGGTCTGGGGCGGCAATCCGCTGCACGACTTTGCCGCTCCTGGCTCGTCGGCCTACCTGCGCCGCGATGTAATTGTCTGGGGCGACTGCGTCAAGCTGCGCTTTGGCTTGCATCGCGACGACAATCCATGGCTTTGGGACTATATGACACGCTATGCCAAGCTGATGGCGCAGCATTTCCATGGCTTCCGTCTGGACAACTGCCATTCTACGCCGCTTGCGCTGGCCGAGCACGTACTCGATGCGGCCCGCCGTGTCCGCCCAGATCTCTACGTGACGGCCGAGCTGTTCACCGGCAGCGAAGAGGTAGACATCACCTATGTGAGCCGTCTGGGTATCCACTCGCTAGTGCGCGAGAGCATGCGTGCGGACAGTGTGCGCGAGCTCAGCCGACTTGCTCACCGCTACGGTGGCATGCCGATCGGCTCGTTTGACGAAAAATGCCACTCTACGCCCGGCATACTGCACGGCGATCATGATAACAAGCGTGTGTGCTTGTTTATTCCCGTGCGTCCCAGAGCGCCGCACGCCATTTTCATGGACTGCACACACGACAACGAAACGCCGCACCAGCGCCGCATGGCTGAGGACGCGCTTCCAAACGCCGCGGTGGTAAGCATGAGCTGCTGTGCCACCGGTAGTGTGCGTGGCTACGACGAGCTGTTCCCGAAGCTGCTTGATCTGGTTCAGGAGCGTCGCCATTACCGACTGCTGGATGACCCGCTTGCGTGCGGCATCGGCGCATGTAAGTTATGACAGAATTCCGGCTTGGATCACTAGCTTTACGTATTCTGTGCTGACGATTGGTATACTATGTGCTGCTTCTAGTGAAGCAAAAGCTGCAACAGCTGCACGTGGAAATGGCGCGTACCGGATGCAATGAGATCTTTGTGCACCAGGAAAGCCAGGTAAAGAGTAGCAATACGCTTACCTGCTATCCGCCGCGACGACTAACCGAGAGAGCGTGCAGTACATTCTCATTCATCGCCAAAACCCGGACACGCGTCGAGGCTATCTGCTGATTGCGCACTCTTGCTTTAAGGGCGCCAGCCAGCACTGCACCAGTACGTGGCGGAAGGTGTGAGATGCAAACGATGTGTTGCTAACGGTAATGTCTGCCCATTTCTACTACCAGTGGCGCCAACGGTGCTGCAAGGCACTCATGCCAAGTACCTCTTTGGTGGTACCCTGAGCGTGACCAGTCGTGAGGCGCCGCAGAGCGACACCGAAATCTTTGGTCTGGAAGGAAAGCTGCTACCAATCGAGGCACCCACGGTGGAGGTGACATACACCAAGGAGCGGACGGGGCACAGCACGATTTGCGTTCCAGAGCAATTTCCGCCGGGTAGTATTCTCATGTTTGAAACGCATGTGCATGGCGTGGACGACGGTCTAGAGGAGTTTGTCACCAGCGGTGCCAACGAGGCGATTGCCAATCTCACTCCGCTAGAGCTCAACATTGTGCTCTATCGGTGTAACGAGGAGGAGAACGACACGACACGTGCGTATATTTGAAGAGAGAAAGCTGGTGCGCGATACGGCGCGTTACTAATGGCCTGCGCTTTGCCCGTGCACTGCACCACTATAGCTGGCAACGGCGTCTATTCCGTTCCAAACTATGGCAATCTTGCGTATGCTGGTGTCCAAGGATTCATGTGGCCTCTGGAAACCATCATTGCCAACAACGATCTGGCCCATCCGCTTTGCAACCATCTGCGCGAGGGAGGCTGGGCTCTGGGATACTTGCGCGATCGCATTGACCGGTAAGCCAGCGAATGGCGCTGCAGTACATGCGCTACCGGCGCTCATGCACACCGTTTGATAGGCATCTTACGGCATATCCGGCGCTGGAACCGCTGCGTGATTGGTATGCCGAGCGGATCCTGCGAATTGAGCGTGTGCCAAACTTTTTGGCGCCCAAGCTATTCGCACTGCTTGTGAAGGCGGTATTTAGGGCCGCGATATCCCGTGCGCTGTTGCGCGTTCCTCTGCTGCACCAGTACGGTAGCCACCTTTCGCGCTTGCTTTCGCTTTGTGCGGTGCAGATGTACGGCCATGTGCCATCCACAGGACTGCATCCAACCAAGCCGACGGCCTGTCTCTCGGCCGGCTTGCCGCACTTTACATTCCGGCACATGCGCTGCTGGGGACGCGACACCTTTATCGCAATGCGTGGCCTGCTTTTGATAACCGGCAATCTGAACGCGGCGCGTGAGCATATCCTTGCATTTGCCAGCAGCATTCGCCACGGCCTCATCCCCAATCTGCTGGACAGCCTGCGCAAGCCGCGGTACAATGCACGCGATGCGTCCTGGTGGTTTATGCAGGGTGTACAGGACTACTGCAGCATTGCGCCGGAAGGAGCGGCTTTTCTGGATACCGAGGTTTGCCGCCGCTTCCCCAAGGACGACCGATATGTTGATGAGACTGATGATGAGGCGTACGCAACAAGCTCGACTCTCGGAGAGATTCTACAGGAAATTTGTCAGCGCCATGCCACCGGCATCCACTTCCGCGAATGGAACGCCGGCCCGAACCTGGACCATGCGATGCAGGATGCTGGCTTCCAAATCGACGTGCAGTTGAATCCGGTGACCGGCTTCGTCAGCGGCGGCAACGAGTGGAACTGCGGTACCTGGATGGACAAGATGGGGGACTCCAAGAAAGCTGGCAACTACGGCAAGCCTACCACACCGCGTGACGGAGCTCCAGTGGAGATTGTAGGTCTGGTCAAGTCTGCCGTTACCTGGCTTGGAAAGCTGCATGCTCGTGGCAAATTCGCTCATGCGGGTGTTCAAATTGAGGAGGGCAAGTACCTTTGCTGCTTGCTCATCTGTACATCACTTGGTACTAACGCCGTTTCTATCACCTCTAGATCAAGAGCGCACGCGTCTGTACACGTACAACGAATGGAGCGCAGCACTCAGGGCGTCCTTTGAGCATCACTTTTACGTGCCGGATAGTAAGTGTCTACCAGCACATGGCTGCAATTCACGTGCACTAACCGCCAGCAATGCAGATCCGAAGAACGACGTTGACTACAAAATTGATAGCGCTTTGGCGAACCGTCGCGGTATCTACAAGGATACGTTTGGCTCTTCCACGCCGTTTGCAGACTATCAGTTCCGACCCAACTTCCCTGTTGCCATGATGGTGGTAAGTCTTTGTAGCGTGTATACGTACGATTGCGTTGTCTACATGGTTGCTGATTGGATCTTCATACACGCTGCCAGGCACCGGAGCTATTCAAGCCTGAGCATGCTCTGACAGCGCTTCAGCGCGCCAGGGATCATCTACTTGGACCGCTGGGCATGCGCACGCTGGACCCAGCAGACTGGGCATACCGTGGCGATTACAACAACTCGGATGACTCGGACGATCGAACGATTGCTCATGGCGCCAACTACCACCAGGGACCGGTTAGTATACCGTTTGCCGTTGCGATGGGTTGCAATGGCTAACGCATCCTGTGCTGCTGATCTTTAGGAGTGGCTATGGTGTACTGGCTTCTTCCTGCGCGCCTACGATATGTTCGATCGTAAAGTACATAATGGCCAGCTGGTAAGTCTGTGCAGCTAGCGTCTGTGTCAATTTTGTGCTAACTCTGCGCTACACCAGTCGTCCTGCGCACGTGCCGCCATCGATACCACGTTGCGTAATATGGTTGCTGCGCTGCGCGCCAATCCATACACCGGCCTTCCGGAGCTGACCAATTCCAATGGCAAGCGGTGCGACGGCTCGTGCGAGACGCAGGCCTGGTCGGCAGGCACGGTGCTTGAGCTACTCGATCAGCTAAACAAGCACACGTGAGCACGCAACTTTGCATAGCGAGGCTTGACAATATACGTAGTTTGTCGGTGCATTTCATGCCGTACATACACAATGAAAAAGTAGACATGAGCAGTAGCCATAGAATGTATACACAGGCCGGTATCTGGCGCACTGCCCGCGCTTTTAATGCTTTTACTTCTGCGTCTGCGGCGACTGCGTCTGTCGCGGACCGACACCTCGCATGCTACCACGGAACGCGCCACGACCGCGACCGCGGCCACGGTTGAAGCCACGGCCTCGACCACGAGCTCGACCACGGTATGCGCCGTCAGGTACATAGGGTGGGCGCGACGGTGGCTGTGGCTGCGATTGTGGCTGCGATTGTGGCTGAGCAGGACGGTTGCTTTGCGGATAAGGACGAGGCACACCGCGGTTGCCGCGATCACGGCCGCCGCGTCCACGACCGCGCGGTGCACCACCGTTGGCTACGAAGCCACCACGACCGCCGCGGCGGCGCGTTGGTGTTTGGTTGCCGCCAGGCAGCGCACCGCCCACATTCTTTGAGTCCTGCGTCGGGGCACCGGAAGAAGAGGCTGGCGTAGTCACCGCCTTGGGTGTCGCCGGTTCTTCGTCAACCGCAACCACTGTCGCGTTGACTAGCACTTTTGTCGTAACTGCGTCGTCGTCAACGACAACGATACTTTCCTCCACGATCACTTCCTCCGCCTCTGGCAGATCTTTTGAGAGTTGCGCAAATCAACGGTCAGTGCCATCTCCATGTCATCTGTTTGCGCCGTAAGCAGAAGACGCGCCCTTACCAAATATCTCCGAGGTGTGTACGAACTGGAAGCCACCTGGCGGCACCACCTTTTGCTGTGGAACCACTAGCATACCAATCCGCGTTAGAATGCGTGACCGCCGTTCCACCAGGCAATCTATGCCTACTTTCGTCATCAGACTCCTCTTCCACAGCCGCTGCATCAGAGAGTCCGCTTGAGACCTGCTCAGCGTCAACACCGGCCAGCCCAGCCACCTCCAGTTCTTCCGTAGCTTCCTCTTCGGTTTCTGCCGCAGGTGGCGGGGGCGGGGCACACAGCTGCGCCACCAGTGTCTTCACAGACGCGTCTGTCAGCATGTATGTACAATGGTAAGCCACCAATAGACTGGTCATAGTCGATTCCGTATTCGTTTGCTGTACGTACAGGTCATGCCGTCAACAAACTCTTCTTCTGCGCCGCTAGCCAGCAATCTTGCGTGCTGCACCACAAGACTCGGCTTCCGTTCCGACTCCGACTGCTGTGCACTCTCTGCTCCATCGGCAATGGCAGAGAAAATCAGGAACTGGAGTGTCTCCAGTGCTGCCAGTTCACTCCCTCCCAGTGTTACGTGGTTGCTTTGAAGCAAGTGCGGAAGCTGGGTGACAGCGTAAAAGTACCGAGCAATGGCGCTGATCGCTTCGTTGCCAGTTGCCTAACGAGACCGCATACACCGCAGCCATTAGTTCCCGTCATAGCACTCTATGCAGTGGCAGGAGCATACCGCTGCCTCAGCGGTGGCCCGGCGTGCCGCCTTTTGCACCTCTCGCTCATGCTCATGCTGCTTCTTTTTCTTTTGCCGTGCGTCCTATTTGGCGCCCGTAGCACTTAGCCGCCGTCAACCAGACTGTATGCGGCGCATTCCCGCTCACCTCGGCATCGACCACCAGCAGCTGCTTCTGCACCTCCTCCAGCTCACGAATGGCCGCCTCAATGCCCGCCTTTTCCGCAAGGGACTTTCGCTGGTCTTCGTTCAGCTGCTGCTCCAGCTCTTCCGGACTGCACGACATCAAAAGTGCCTCGTACTTTTGCACGCGCTCCTACGGGTTTGCGGTGTGAGTGCCCTGGTGATAGTCGTGCACGAAATCACGCTTCCGCATACCAGCCGTCTCCTCAGCGTGCGCAGTCGCTTGTAAATCACATCGACGAATGGGCTCGTCGCGCGTTCCTTGACTAGCGTCTCAGCCACGACAGGCGTCTCGGGATTGGCTGGCGCAGCCGGTGCGGGGGTCGACTTTTTTTTGCCAATGAATTCCAGCGCAGACTTGAGGCCGCCAAAGGAGCGGGGTTCAGCACGCTCGTGCCCGCCGTCTGCCACAGTCGTATGATGGCCGTTCATGCTGCCAACGATCAGGAGCGCACAAGCGTAGTGAATTTACTGATGCGCAGGAGAAAAGAGAAGAAACTGCGCGTACGTGGCTGACGGTGGAATCCACACGCATACGTATACGCGCCACTTGTGTTGATTGGCAGAATGGGCCAGTCCATCCGAACCCATGGGCCGCCAGAGCATCATGCCTCCATGCCATCCGCCGTGTCAGAACGGTACGCTTCCCAGGCGCCCACCACTGCCTGCAGCGTCTCGTCATAGTCGTCACGATCCACGCCAAATGCAGCGGCTGTCGATCGTGACGCCGTGCTGCGCAGACGTGCACAGAGGTCCTCCAGCGTGTCGGCCACCTCGGTGCTTGCGTGAAGTCGAGCGACCAGCGCGTCCTGACGAGCATCCGGCGCTTTGAACACACACATGGGTGAGCCGAGATTGCACACGATCTGCATTTTTTAGAGACTTACACAGTCTGGAAGAGGCAAGAAATGTTAGGAGATGATTGTGGCAAATAAGCATACATGTAGGCGCTTGCACTTACGTTTGGTGGCGAGCCAGTAGATTTGGAAATGTGACCGGGAAGCGATACAGTTCTGGCAAGCAGGCTACGTTCACGTCCAAGCACTGGGACGCGCGTACCAGACTATGCCGAATAAGCCCATTCAGGGCGTCAATGTTGCCAGAAACGTCACCACTATGCGAATAGTGTGAGCATACACCGTAGGTGGGGCTGGTCATCGCAAGCATTCAACGCCCTACCGCGCACTTGTTGACATGGGCAGCACTGATGGCTGTCCGCTGCAGAACACGCTTGCATGCGCATACGAAACTGAGCGTACGCTCTAACATACAACGCCGTAAGCTGCCATATCACGCCAGTGTACGCTGCATCTGCATACATACCGGCACATACTTGGGCAGTAGAGGCGTAAAGGTGCCTGGACGTGCAAGTGTTTCGGCCACAGCTTCCCAGCTTTGATGCTGGCCACTAGCAAGGAAAGGCAACGCAATATCAAGCGAAGCAATATTGTTGATCTCTCGCTGGTTGATTAGCGCTGCAATATCCGACAGATTTGTCGTACTAGAATGCAGGCTAACACTGAAGCGTCAATCGCTGCAGGTATCTGCCCACAAGTGCACAGCACTCTTACCGAAGGTTCATCGTGACCGCATCAATGCCCATGGCAAGAAGTGCCGAGGTAGCATAGTGCGACGGATGCTATCGTGGATGAATGCACATGAGCTGCCGCCAATGAAGCTGTTGCAACTAGTCACGATAATCGTACCGGTGGTAGCATATAGCTTGGACGGCGACTGTCGGTCGGAATGCATAGAGGCACATAGGTGGTGGCCAGCGAGCTGAGAGCTGCTACCGAGGAGCCGGCATTGACAGCACGACGGTGTCTGGCCTGCGTTGGGCAGCATCTAGTAGTTAGTGGATCTTGTATGCCGAGTCAGCTGCCGCCAAAGGTACACACCATATCAGTCTGCTCCGCCTCCTTGGGAGAAGACACGCCAAACACCAGCATAGGTGTCTTGCCGTACTCGTCACGCAGCTCTGAAAGCAGCTTGGACGCATAGCCTCCATAGCCGTTGAGCACATCGGTCATCACCTGAAAGCCCTACGTCGATCGTGCATCAGCCGACTGACACTGACGAAACGTCGCACCTGTGTGCCATAATCCTTACCTGTAAATGATCACATCCCTCGGCAAACCAGCGCAGCTCATCGTCCAGCAGCGTGTCCAGAGCGTCTGTTTGCTGCCACACATCGCTAGCCTGGTGGAACCAATCAAGCCGAGTGTTGCGCGGAAGAACACCACCGCCAAGCGACTTTGGATGCAGATAAAGCCGAAGATAGTCGGGCCAAGCATGTACGGTCTGCTCAAAATTGTACACCGCAGTCTGCTGCGCTACCGTCGGCTATTCTGCGTGCGTTAGGACGGTGGATGCATGTGACCAAACATTGGCCGACTGCGCACCAACGTATCCTGCTGCTCATCTACGTCCAGGTCATGGATGTAAGCGTGCTTGGGTGCGCGCGGCTGTCGGATCGCATTTACGTTGCCCGACCTGAGCGTGACAGCACTGGTGAACGATGGCTGCTGCCTACCTATTGCCACGCATACACGCTACCCACCATGCCGGCGTTATCTCGTCTTGTTCCTGGTCATGGTAGAGTGTGGCTGCTGAGGACAGATAGCCCAGATTTTCTAGAATAGCATATACAAGCGCCGACGTCAGTAGCTGAGCGCGATTCTCCAGACTCATAGAGCCGCCTGTCCAACCACTGCCGACGTGCACAGTCGCCAAGATGCTCACCTTTGGCGTCGACAACAATGAGTCGTGGCGTCAGCGTGCCCTCTCCCTTACCCCCGTCAATGGAGCGGTTAGCGTCTGTTGGCAGTGCAGCGGTCTGGCGCAAGCACCTTTTGCGTTTCGCCAGCCTGGAAAAGCACGTTGTGGTTGAGAATGCCAGTCGTGCCGTCTGGCGCGTCAATGTCCTGCGCATTCCAAAAGTGCGTGCCGACATAGTTGGCATATGGGCCAATCTGTAGCGTAAGCAATTCGCGCGTGCCCTGATTCATAGTGACCATCGAGCGCTGTGAGGAGAGAAGAGCAATGAGTGCTGCACCTGGCCGATGGCACTTTTCAACCGCATTGCTCCCCCTGCTCCTTGTCTACGCACCATGACATCGCGCGAGACCAAAGCCGAAGAAGCACGCGAAACGCTGCGCAGTAGGTAGTGCGTGGACCTACTCGGCGTCGCAAGCTCACACGCTCACTAACGAGCCTGCATGTGGCCTGGGCCGACCAGTTCTCTATGAGATCTCCAGCCTGCTCAACACTGGTCTGGACCGTGAGCAGCTCAGCCTGTGCGTCAAGATGTGCGAGCGCGGCGTCAACCCGGAAGCACTGGCCGCGGTCGTCAAGGAACTCCGGCGCGAAGCGGCCGCCATCAAGGTAAGCCGGTGTGTCGTCTGCTCTGTCGCTGGCGTCGCTGAGCATGCCACGTTGCACGTAGGGGACTGCGCCCGATGACCCTGAGGCGGAAGCGCGCTGAGCAGCACAGATGCTCGCCGAGGGAATGCACAGCAGCGCAGCCTGCCTAGTCTGTTGCGTCTGCGCGTCATGTACACTATGGGCTGGTGCTCTATTAAATTCGAGCCGTGTGACAGCAACACATTGAAAGTGTAAACAAAGAAAAGTGCCGCTTTCTCTCTCTCTTCTACGCGCTCTCTATTCCGCTTCTATTGTCTTGTCTCGTTCAGGCCGACGGCACTTACGCTTCTCGTCGCAACGTATTGGTGCTGGTGGCGGTGCAAAACTGGTCCAAGCGTCTGTGCTACGCGTTCTAGTGGGTGTGTGTTTGCATTCAGACCGCTTGTCGGACGCGCGCTCTTTCCCCGCGGTCGATGACGATCTACGACGAAAACCAGCAACTGGGATACTACGACGACGACGAAGAAGAACTACGCAGCGAATCCAAGACAAACATGAACGGTGCGCACGCACACGTTGGCCACCCGCTTGGTGGTCGCAAGCCCACGTTCCAGCAGCAGAAGGAGCTGGACATTGAGAAACATCAGGACAGCATCTACTATTCGCCGCGTTACTACGGTGAGAAGGGCGCGTGGCCTGCGTTCAGACACACGGCTGACAAGGCGATGCAACGGTTCTGTATGCGCATGCGCGCGCGCGCCAGACGATCATCACGAGTATCGGTGAGGGCTTGCGCCAAACATGCGTACGCGTTCTCGATCGAGCGCGACACTAACGCGCCGCAACGCGCATGTACAGCCATGTGACACTTCCCAAGGCGCTGGCCAAGTATCTGCCGAACCCGCTGCGTCTTTTGGACGAGGACGAGTGGCGCGGCCTTGGAGTGCGTCAATCCCCGGGCTGGTACCATTACATGGTGCACGGTAGGTTGCGGCATGAGGTTGCGCGACATGTCTGCACGGTGGCTCACGGCTGTACTGTCCAAAGCGCCGGAGCCGCATATTCTCCTGTTCAAGCGCGAAAAGGACTTTCAGCTCAAGTATCCCAATGGCCAGCCGGCATAGAGCTGCCGAAAACGACATGCAGAACGTCTGCTCGTTGTCGAGACCGCCGGCCACGAGTGCTGACTGTACGACTGCGCTTCCACTGTCGTGCCACCCATTGGCTCTCGCTCCTTCTCTTTCGCCTTTCCATTCGGCTTGTTGTTCCTCTGCGGTGCAATAATTATCTTTTTGCTGCCATTGCGTGTTGTCGGCAAGAGTGGTCACGCTGCCGCCGTTGCCCTGTTGGCAAAGCCATGTCGGACAGAATATCGCCTGTTATGGACGGAACGGCGTGCGGGCATGAGCACAGTGTAGCGGCCCAGCGGCCGGATATATTGCAAAACGCCGAGCTGCCGCACAAATGTGCCCGAAACCCGTCGCCCCCGCCTGGCTACGAGTTGGCACCGAATGCCGGCGCCGTAACGGCCGAATCGCTGCTGCTGGCGGTCATTCGCGAGCTGGACGCACTACCAACGTCGCCGCCATTGGCCGCGCCTGCAGACGCCTTTGACGACACGCCGCTAGATGCGAGCCTGGCGGCCGTGTGGGACGCAGCGGGCTTGGCGTCGTACGCCACTCGACTGGTCAAGTGTGGCGCGCATCGGCTGCTACTCAAAGTGATCCTAATGGCCGCCTGCCCGACAACGGCGGTCGTGCCCCGTGATGCTACCGCTTCCAGCAACGGCAGCGGCGATAATGACGGTAGCGAAGGCGCTGCCGATCGCTGCGTTGGCATGACGAACGCGACAGAAAGACGTGGTCGCACGCTGGAGCTTGCCTTTGGCGCGCTGGCCAACCTAGCTAGTTGGCGTATGCCAGCGCGTACGCTCTTGACGGACGCAGATGTGCGTCAATGTACGCTGACAATGCTGGCGCGTTGTCAGGACGCCTTTGCGCTGACCGAAGTGTGTCGGTGGGTCTGGCGTTGGCGGTGAATGCGAGGCCACGCCGCTGACGTGATACGTGGCGTACCCACAGGCTACTCGACGGGCTACTCGTGCACCTGGAAGCCATGGACGAACCGCAACAGACGGAGGATGCATCGCCACACGCTGCCTACCGCTACGCGTTGGAGGGCTGGTCCGCACCCGTGCGGCTAACTGAGTTGATCCGGTGCACATGTCATGCGCCGCTGAAGCAGGCCGCACTTGCCGCACTGCGTGGATGTACGCGGGTGCTAGAAGCGAACACATTGGATGCATAGCTGGCAGCATTCAGCGTCACTCGCATGCGCCGGTGCACCAAGTCGGAGGCGGGCGCACACATTGCAGCATGAATAGTGATGACTCATTGATATCACCTGATCAGACAACCGCCGGACCAGACAACGACGTGCGTAGGCTGCCCAACGTAGCTTATCGCCCCCAAAGAAGCGGCTACACACCCATGCGCACACGCACGTACACGGGAGGACAATGGCACGGCTGGTAGCCCGGCAGCGTAATCGATACGATTGGGACCATCGAGCTACTAGGGTCTTTTGTGTTGGGTGAATGCGTGTGTGTGTGTGTGTGTGTGGCTCACCTTCTGATTGATTAAAAACAGCCTGTCTCTTGAGCCGCCCTCCTTTTTCCACTTCTCTCCCTCACTTCTGCTCACACACTCACATTTGCTCACACTTGCTCACACGCCTGCTACTTGCTCGCCGCGCGCCTGCCTTGCGTCCAAGTACTCGATGAACAATCAGCTCATGCGGTTCCTGCGTCTCTAAGCTTACCGACCGCCCCCACCACACCGCCTACCCTCTTCCGCTCGTATGAGCTTCTTCTGGGATTGCTAAATTACCTGTTGATGCACTTGCTGCACTATGTTTGATACCATTCAGTATACTGCCTTCACTGTGGCTATCGAGGCTGCCACCTGCGTGCGTGCTTAAACATCCAACGTCGTTGTCGTCGTGCTCTCTCCCTCTCCTCTCCTCCTCCTCCTCCCATATCACCACCGCCTGCCCTCCACCTCGTGGGTGTTATTGACTTGCGTGCGCACCCTGGTATCCGCGTCTGCGCCTAGTGGTTACGCGTAGCCTTGACCTGCACACCGCTCGTTCTCTCTCTCTCCCTCTCTCTCTCCTCACGCACACACGCGTTGTTTGTGCACGTCGTTGGTTGTGGCCTCGAGAGTCCGCCGTTTATCCACGTTTTCCATTCTGCTCTTTCTGCCTGTCTACTTGCTTGCTTTTGCGAGCCGCTCGTACGCCACATCCGGGTACCTGCACGTCCAACGCTTTTCTCGCTCGGCTTTGCCGTTGTCCCACCTAGGCTGTGGATGCGATTCCTATCGTCGTCCCGCCACCACCGCTTTTGAGCCTTTTTTGCTGCCGCAACTTGCGCCGCAGCATTCACCCGCCTTCACACTCTAGGCGCGTGCTGTTCTCAGACACGCTGCTTGTCCCATTTGTCCGGTCTTGGTCTCGCCAACTCGTGCCGTGACCGCCTCCTGCCGGAAGGTTGTCTGCTTTCTCTTCTCCTTCTCTCATTTCTATTAGTGCCGCGTTTCATTGCCCATTCAAGTGTGCTCTGGTCTACGTGACTAGCGCCCGCCTCTTATCTCTTTCGCAATCGGCTGCTGAACGTACGCAAGGGTAAGTGGCGCTCGCCATGCTCTCTGGTCGTCTCTCCAAACACAGATCGATGGCAGCGACGGCTCGGATCATCGGATGCTGGTCGCTGCATATTGTGCATGTTGGAGCCGAGCAACCAGAGGACAGGCGCGCCCACCGCCTGGTGGCCATCAACGAACCCTGCCTCACGTGTGAATGCGCTTGTCGCCGTCGTCTTTTTGATTAGCGTCCGGACAGCTGCCGCTTTGATTGTGCTGGCTCACCCTTAAGCCAACCATATCTTCCTCCACCCTGTTTGTGTCTGATACTTCAAGGTGAGCAACTGACGCGCGACGATGAGTCCCGGTCGAGAGCGCATGACGCTTTGAGCCTGGCGACTCGGAGCGCTATGTTGGTTGCAGCGGCTTGCGTAAACGCACGGCCAAATGGCTCGTCTACTATGCGTGTGACTCAACGCCGCTGGCACCGCCATCATGGCGACTGGAATGTTCTGCTGCTTGCAGCATTAGTCATTTGCAGGACGCGTCCGAGTGCCATTGGCTCCAGCGCGCGTTGCGGCGACCGTGTGCACGGCACGGTTTGCTGCAACGACCGTGAGTCTTGGCACGCCTTTTCGGACTTTGCTGGCCAGCGCTCCACCGCAGACAAACGATCGCGGCCCATCGATGACATGTACGCTGACCGTTGTATGCGTCATGGCGCGCGTTCACTTGGTAGATGTCACTTCTCGGGTCGTTGTCAGGCGGCCCGATTCCGCCAACAGAACCGTCCATTGGTAATGTCCAGCATCTTCAGGTAGCAGTGGGCGGCGTCGGCGCTGCGCAGGCACCGCTTAAGGCGGCGCGTGCACCAACAGCGTCCGGCGTCGCTGCCCCATCAGTCAGCAGTGCCAAAGCACCGGCGGACAAGAACCGCCGTGCCGAATTTGTCAACAGTCTCGTCGGTACGTGTCTTGACCGTACATCGCGGCTGCTGTGTCAGCGCGCAGGGGGCGGCAGGGAACGCGAGCGTTGTCGTGATGACATGCAAGACAAGGTTGCCATGCTAGGGTGTGTCATCGTGTATACATGAGCGGCGTGTGCATGGCGGCAGACTGGATGATGCCGATGGTGATGCTGCTGCGGCAGCGTCGATCGCTAGCCGACCTGTGGGTGGCCGCGGTTGACGCGGCGGGATGGTCGGAGGAAATGACGGTGTCACGGGGGCACATCTGCTATTCATATCATCGGTGGGCGTTAATAATCCGCGCCGGGACTGCGTCGGACTGCACGGCCATGCGTACGTGCGTCATGCCACCGCGGCTTCGCATGTGGCCATCCGACGCGAACCGCCTCGCACGACATGTCGAGCCCAATCTCGCTCGTCTGCTACCTTGTCACAGCGCCAGCGCATGGCGGGCCAATGCACGCCGCACGGCGCTGGCTGGCGCGTAGCCCGGCAAAAGCCGCGTAGGCGATGGCAACAATGCCACGACTATTCCGTGGTGTGTTCGCTGCCGATTCGCTGCCGTGTAAACTCTTGGCTTTTTCGGCGGAGGAAGCCGAGCAACCTTGTCGATGTGACCGCTGATTGGCCGATGTGCTCCGTGCCGTTCGCGCCTCGTGATTGGTGATGCTTGGCTGACTCATGTCTGTGAGGCGGAATTCATCATCCTTCATCCTCGGCGCTTGGCCTGTGATGGGGTGTGACGGTTTGAAAAGGCCAAGACTCTTTTTGCGTCGCTGCTACATGTCTACATTTACTAACGACAGCGCTTCTTCCCATCTGCCTTTCTCTATTTCTACCTGCCGCCACGTCGTCTTCTCCACTTGGTCCTACCCTTTTACACGCTTGGTTCTACCGTCTGCACCTGACTCAATCGCTCTCCTCTATGCTACACCTCTGCCCTTCATTGCGCTTTCATCGCGTCTGCTGACTCCTTCGTCCTCGTCGGCTCCGCGTGTACCACTACTACTCGGTGTACTCTCGTGCACTCTTTTCTTCTTCTGCGATCGCGCCTTCTCCTTGTCGCATTCCCCGTTCTGTCTCTGACGCTCCGTCCGCACCCCCCACCAAACCATCGTTGACTGCATACTTGCCGTCGGGTGTCTGGTTCATTGTTCGCTCTTGGCGCTTCGCCCCTAACCATCCGGCGCCTACTACTGCCACCACTACCACTACACCATCGCCGTTCCATTTCCCCTCACTCTTGTTTTCCCGGCTCACACGCATATCGTGTGCATTGGCATCTTTGATCTTTTTTGTGTTCACTATGACTCTCCATTGTGTTCTCCCTCCCCTTCTCCTTGTAGACTGCGCTACGCAGGTGATCGAGTCGATCTGGCCGGCACCACCGCCGGCCGCTGCCAACGTCAAGCTGCTGCCCCTGCGGCTGTTTGTGCAGGAGGTGCTGCGCCGATCGCGCACATCCTACGTCACACTGCAGACGGCGCTGTTTTATCTGACGCGCGTGCAAAAGCTTCATGAGCGTGCTGCTCTGGAAGATTGCTGCACAACACGCGGCGATGATGAGGCGCACCGTATTGCGGATGCCCCTATCCAGCAACTGCCGGTGACGACCGTCACAGTGGAAAGCGCCGATGGTATGGCCACGCCGCCTGACAGTCAGCGTGGCTGCTCACCTGCCATGACGGCACCTGACGTGGCAGACGCGTCGCTCGCAGGTCAGGGTGCGATGTCCGCCGGCCCGTCCAACACCCGGTTTGCCGGACAGTCGGCTGCCAGCGTGATGGAGACGCATCCTGCCGCATCCGCCGCTTCTACTGCCACTGCCACTGCCACCACCACCGCCGCCGCCGCCAACACCACCGGCAACATGTCCTCGTCGGATCCGCGCCAGTGTGGCCGCAGAATGTTTCTTGCTTCGCTGGTGATTGCCACCAAGTACCTTCAGGACCGTGCCTACTCCAACCGGGCGTGGTCGCGCGTCAGCGGTCTGTCGGCGAGCGAAATTACGCGTTGCGAACGGAAACTACTGCAGTGGCTTTCTTGGAACCTGTACATTCAGGAAAAGGAGTTTGCTAGCTTCCAGTCGGATCTGCTTGTTCGCGTTCACGCCGCTGGCACGCCCAATGCTGCTGCCGCCGCCGCCGCCGCGCCATCAAACATTTCGATGGTCGCTGCTGCTGCTGCTGCCGCTCCGGCCGGCGTGCCGTCGGTCGCAAGCGCCATGATGAGTAAGCAGGTGCTGCAGAACTCGCTTTCCTCGGCCATGCCGAATACGGTGCGTTCTGTACCCTCCACCCATGCATCTCTGGCGCTTCCGTCCCCTGGCACTCCAGGAAAAAGGATTTCGCACATTCCATCGCTGGAACGTGTTCATGGCTTTTCGTCGCCGACGCCGTCGCCACATCCGTACACCAGCTCGGATCGAAAGCGTCCGCGGCCCGAAAGCGATGCGTGCGAACAGATGGTCCGCGATATCCTGGCTCAGCGTCCGCGCACGATCAGCGCACCACGGCCCTTTATGGGGCAGTAGCAACTCAGCAACAACAGCATTTGCAGGACTGCGGCTGGTGCGCTGCTTGCTGTCGCCGTTGTCGCGTGCTTTGTAGGTTGGCGCCACAGTCTCCGCTGATATCGCGAGCTGCCATAGTAGTAGTAGTACTACTATGTGGCGTTGACCCAAGCAAAATCGAAAACAGCGGCCGCGGGCTCGCACTCTGCCGTATTGATGGTGACAAAGACGATCCGGACCAGCGCCGATGCTGCAGAGTAGGAGATGGCCGCCGGCGACGTCAAGTCAACCTAGACAGCTGTGACTTGCACTGATGACGGTGGCAGCGGCGGTGGCGCTGGTCCTGTTTCTATTTGGCCCGATGTTTGGCGCAGGCGCATGTTCTCTGCAATGGATCCCGGTTGCAGAGGTCATGGACATTCAACAATGCTTATATCAACATTCGTTACAACAACAACTACATCCTAATACCAGCAACGCGATCAGACAGCGGAACTACCGATGATGCCGACAGCCATCCTGGAGCGACCATGCCCTGATGGCTGATGCGCCATGACGGTCAGCGTACATGTAGTACGGACGCCGGCCATCAACAGGCCTGTGTCGCACTACTATCGACCACCGCAGTCCGGAGTCTCCATTATCCGGAATGCTTTGTGACGCATGCATGCTCACCAGACTGCTGCGAGAGGTAACACACAGGACAGCGTTGCACGCGGGCCTGTCGTCCCTCGCACAGTCCACGTACATGTGCTCGTGCACCTTTCATCTTGCCACCATCTGCCTTTCTCTCTGGTTCCGTGCTCTTTCAGACTCGGCAGTGCTGTCCAAGGCCGCGCTTACTACGCCGAATGGTGGGGCCAGTACGCGCACATGTGAGCGGTGCTTGCGTGCATGTGTGTGTGCGCACAGGCGTGCTGGTACCTGCTGATGCTTTACATTATCCTTGCCTGAAGCGCAACGGACGGCATTCTTGCCACTGTAGGCTGACCGCAAGAGCCGCCGCTGTATGATGTGCCATACGCGTCCGCAAGCACGCACACGCGTGCTGCCTACGACGCCCGCCAGAGAGGCCAAAGACACACTGGCCCTGTGCACATGCAGTGCTGTCCGGCGTGGGCCGCGCGCTGCAATGATGCTGCCCGACCTGGAATTTGCCGTGTTGCGCAGTTGTTGGATGCAGTTGTTGCTTCTGCGTTCGCTTGTGTGGTTTGCTTGCCATGTCGCGACAAATGTCGCCGCGCTATTCGTCCCTGTGCTGCTTCGCCCTTTCCTCTGCGTACTCACCATGCCCCCGCTCGCCTATTCGCTCTCGCCCCCGGCTGCGCGGCTCTGCGTTGTCATCTTCATCGTCGTCATTTTTACCAACAACATCACCATTTACGTTATCGCCATTGTCTGCCGGCCGTTACGGCCTGATGCCTATTCCCAGTGCAGCGCGCCACCTCGGCCGATGCATTGATGAAAATATTCAACCTAACACACGACATTATACTGCGCGCCACATGGTCGTCTGCTGCTGCGTACAATGTTGCAAAAAGTGGTCTGTTTCTGAGAGATAACATGTGCATAATGACGAAGTGCGGTCCACTGAATGCGGAAATGTTTATCTCGATATGTGGTTGTCATTAGGAAGCAAGGTGAGCTTGAGCCTATGATGGCAAGCGGTAGCGGACAAAATTGCGCGGCGACGATCGCCAGCGCTTGGATTGTACTTGGAAAATTCCACCGCGATGTGTAGTAGAGCAGATTATAGCTTGGCAGGAGAGACAGAGTGTATGCAAAAAAGTGCAACTGGCGCCGGTAATACCTCGGCGCAAATAGGCCACAAGGAAAGAGAAAGAAAGAAAGAGAAGAGAAGAAGAAAGACTGATGGCAAACCAATGGTGACGGGAAGATAGGAAAGCAGGTGCTATGCACTAGAGGCGGGAACGAAGGCGTCACACGCCTCGTCAATAAAAATCAGTGGCGCAAAAAAGCGTCTACGGCCTGGTGCAGACAAACAAGAAAAAGCAACTGGAGTATAGAAGATGCACGCAAGGAACAGAAAAAAACAGACGAGGCTCGTAGGGAATGAAGACACGGTCGGGACACTGGCGCACTCAGAGTGCACGCCAAGACTGCGTGTACGGGGCAGCATGGTGGCCGGGCAGAGTGTAGCGGTGGTGACGGACATGGTGCTCGCTAGCGGACGGATGCTCGCCGAGACTGTCTGCATGGCAGTCGGCGCACTGGCATGTCGCAGCAGCACGATCACCGGCATATAGTGCGGATTGTGGTGCGGCATAGCTCCGCGGCTGCAGCGACGACACCTGGACAGCATGCGGCTCGTGGCCGTGATAGTTGCGCTGCAAACTGGTAGACGACATAGGATGAGGGCCGGCATACTTTGTCGCATCATGTGAGGACGGATGAGCGCGCGCTGGGGCAACGCTGCTGTAGCTGTGCGCTGGCAATGGGTCATGAAATGCCTGCAGTGGCGCAGGGTGCGCAAACAAGTTTTCTGCATGTCTCTTGTCCGTGCGTGGCGCATAGTAGTGTGGCGTAAGTGACTGCGCTGCATGTGCATAGCCACTGCTCACATGTGCCTTTGAGGTGTGCGGATAGCGCAGCTCATCTGCGACGCGAGAAGGGCTCGAGTGCACCTGATGCCATACCGGAGCACCCGGCGCATCGGCATTCCTCGGCGACTGGCAGTACTCGCCACGCATCATGGTTACCGTGGCGGCAGCTGCCATGGACGGCATCGTAGCGGCCGGCGAAGACACGGCAGCCGTGTGTAGCAGGGGTGGCACACGGGACGGCAGGTGGTCAGCGGGCATGGTCGGTCTGGAAACGGCTGTACCGGCAAAGTCGTCACTACGCAGGTGCCCTTGCAGCGGCGGGCCGGTGAGGCAGCCATGGTCAAGGCTGCTGTGCGCCCTTCGTGGAACAACGTACGGATGGTGCCGAGCGTTTATCGAGCCTGGATCGGAAGCAGCAGGCGAGAGCGAGGCGTTGGTGGTGCGCCGCGTTGCTGACGGTGACGGTGACGCCGACGGCGACGTCGTAACGGTCAAGGCGTGGCCGTCCACACGCGCTGCGTTTAACGACTGCGTTGGTGTTGTGGGGAAACACGGGCGGTAAACGGTCACCGGGCGCTTTCCTTTGCGGCGCAAACTCTCCCGGCGCATCGGGAGTCCCTCTGGCGCTGCAAACAGCACAGCATTAGCACCACGCTCCACCAGACCAATCGTCGTTTCCGATGCTGAGGAGCGCCGACGCAGGATCGAATCTGCGTGGTGGTGGGCACCTGCTGCGCTTTGCCCTTGTATGCTTGGACTCTTGGCATTCGCCTCGCCAGCAGACAGCTCCGATGGCAAAGGAGAGCTTGCGTCGGACGGCGTTACACATGGCGCCTCATCGACAGAAGACGAAATTGCCAGTACGCTCTGCCTGCTGCTTGCAGTGTTCTGCTCGTCCAGCGTGGCGGCATCAGCCTCCGGCGAGCAACGTACAACGCGTTCGTCCTGCTCTTTCTTGGCAATCTTCTGCCGCTGGTTTTGGAACCAAATTTGCACGCGACGCGGCGTCATGCCTAGACGCCTTGCAAGCTCATGGCGCTCTGCAGTGGTCGGATAAAAGGTGCGCTGAAACACTTGTTCCAGCTCGGTAAGCTGGTGCGTTGTGGCGCGACGTCTCTTTGGACGCTCCCAGCTTTCATGGCCAACCTGTGGCTGCTGACGATGCTGGCTATGCATGCGTACGCGAAGAGCGTACTGTTGGTCGTCGCTGGCAGGGTTAGCGTGGCGCATGACCATGCTGGCGCTGCGATCAGCGTAGATGTCACTGGCCGGCTGTTCCTGGATAACAGGCAGTGGCGGCTCTCTTGGATACGAGTGCTGCAGCAGTGGTGCTGGACTCTGACCACTGGACACGGCACCATTCTGGGCCTGAGCATCATGCAAGACGGAATGCCGGCGTGGCTCCCCAAAATGGGGACCCAGATGCGCATCGCGCAGTACGGTCGCAATCGATGGCAGTCCAACGTTGTTGTGACTGTCGTTTAGCGGGTGGCCATGAGCGATGCCGACGGGAGCTGATGGGGACATGATGTAATGTCCGTTGGTGGACATTTGCGATGAGCAACTGCGTGGCCGATAGCTGGGAGACACCGAGTCGATGGTGTATGCAGGGGAGCAGCCAGCTACACTGTGTGCAACGGCGTAAAGTGGCGAAGCACAGAGCGACATGCGGGCGAATAGATATAGCCACGAGCGGACAGTGCGCGCTTGGCGTTAGTACACAGTTGGTATGCACGATACGTAAGCGTAGGATAAACAGATAGAAAGGGAGAAAGAAGGGGTCCAGGAGAGGAGGAGCGTTGAAAATACGCTGGCGCAATTAACAGGCAGCAGCGGCCGCAGCATACAACTCAAAACAATAGTGCGAGGCAGGATAGCTGTGATGGCAGTGTGGGTAACAAAAGCGCAAGAAGGGGCAGGGCAGCCTGTCTCTCGGGTGGACACACGACGAACGTGCGCATATAAATGACAGATAAAGAGTAGCGTGCAAGCACAGGCCGGTGGCGAGGCAGATACCGAGCTAGATAAATAACATGCACCACAGTGTGCTACAGCAGTCGCGCTATCTGCAGCCAAGGCGTCAGCGGCGTTTCAACTGAGCAACCTTAACAAAGGCAGCCAGGTAACGGAGCAGCGGTGTAAGGCGCAAAGCGCGGGGGACGCATAGGTAGCGGGCCTATAAGAGGAGGAGCAAGCGAAACGGACGAAGCGTCGGCAGATGCGTGGATACAGGGCTGGATTTAAGCCTGTGTCGCAAACGAGCGCGCGTTCCCGGCACCGATGACGAAGAGAGGTTCACTCGGAAGACGCTCAGGGCCGTAGCAAGGGCCGGAGGGCTTGACCAGCCAGTGGCTCACCAAAAGGGTCAGCTGCGATATGCATGGCACACCCAGGAGCGCGGAGTGCACACAAAGTACCGTCCCGGTGGCGCTCTATTCCGGCGTCTACATTAAAGGGTAGACCGGGCAGACATGAGAAGCATATGAATCACACTGTTGCCCGAAACGCGTGCACACGAGGTGCAACTGCCGGATGCCAGTAATGGAAATGGCGCGTAATGATGCTGCCATGCAGGGCAAATCCCCAATCAAAGCGCAAGTGTAACCACCGACTGGTATCGTCTCAACAGGCAGCCAACGCTAACCGAGCACAAGCAGATAGCGTTCCAGCATGCCGCGCCGGAAAGTGGTTAAAACAGTATTGCACGCAACGTGCACACCTACATGCGTAGGCAGCTAAAGGAAAGCACATCGCGGGGGCAGCCCGTAAAGCGCACATGCCACGCCCAAACAAGCGACCGTGGAGCAAACACGTGAAACGACTCGCGAAACATCATTGTACACAGCAAGGCGTGACGAAAGAACGTCGGCATTTTCATGTGGGTCTGCCGACGCTGCCTTGCCGGCATTGAGCGCCTGGCGGCCGGTGCTTTCCCAGCGTTGAAAGCAAAAGCCCACCGAGGCAAAGCGCGGGGCGTAGCGACAGAGGGCGCCGCAAGGGGTACGATAGGGTGATAACGGGGCAGATGGCGCAGCGCTGACGATGGATCGCGGCCACGCCAGGTTCTCGTTTGAGGCACACGCACACGTACACGTCCGAGGAAAGGGCGAGTGGGCGTACGCTTGGGACCAAACGTGGACTGTGTAAAAGGTAAGCCACGGGCACCAGTGGGGGCGGGCAAGGAATCATATGAAAACAGCTGCAGAGGCCGCCGACGGGACATGAAACGCCGGTCCGCGCCCTGCAGACCATGGCGCCACTAGCACTAGCGCTGTGCGCCAGTATGAACTGGGCCGCGATGTGTGGACGCCTTTGATCAAGTGCCGCGGATGGCGTCCATCCTTTGCCAGCGACAGACATGCACGGCGTGGTGTGCAACCGTGACGAGTACAGAAAGTGCGCTAGCTCGTCTGAACCATGCGCCACCTTGAACGCGGCAAAATAGTTGCCGCCTGTACTTTTTGACCGACATCGCATGGAGGTGCGCTGTATGTTGGCGTTGTCGTGCATGCACCAGAGTTTGTCTCAGCACGGGTCAACCGCGCCATGTGACAAGCCAGTGTACAACAAAGCATCATCGTAGGTAGCATCGAGGAACGCAAGAAGGAAGGGCAAGGACGAAGCCCATTATGGACTGATAACTTACCAAAGTAGTACGCGGCCTATCTCGACGATGGAATGGCCGCTTGGCTGTTTGGCCGATTGATTGGCACGCCGCTACCAACGGAGTGGGGAAGAATAAGCGAGCCTGTGTTTACGGGTCACGCTGCAGTATGCGGCGAATAGTGCGGTTGGCAGCGGACGACCGATGGCCGGCGATGTAGTAAGTGTGGCGAAAGAGACGCCCGGCGCCAATGCCCAACCGTTGAATGGCCAGATATCGGGCGAGTTCACGGCTGCCCGGTAGCGTCGCGCAGTCGGCAGTAGAGACGCAACAAAAGCCCTGTAGAGCGTAATAAAGGTGTGGCCTGGCACGGACAGGCAGTGCAAATAGCGGAAAGGCGCACGTCAGCAAGCAGGCAGACTAGCAAGTGGTAACGAAGAAAACGCGGGGTTAAGGGGCGTGCGCATAGGTGGTGTATGTGAAAGAAAGTAGATAATGAACATGACCGCAGAGCCAGCACGAGGAGATGAAGAGATGGCTGCAGTGCCAGGTTCGCTGCAGCTCCGTTCTCGCTTCCCAAATGGAGTAGCGAACGCGGAAAAGGCAACGCCATGAGAATAAGGGTGAGCTGGTGCTGGGAGGCGGAGTATATTAAGCCGTGAAGAACGACTTGGGCACAAGGCAGCAGACGGAGTGCCGCGTGAAGCCTACCAGCTATTGTGTCCGTAAACCGGCTGAGTGGGCGGCACGCAATAGGCGAGCGTCCAGTACAGTGGCCAGACAGAGGAAGCCTAAATTGAATGTGCTCTGGAGTCCGACGTGATGCAACAAGTCGATGAAGCTTGGTAGAGCACAGCCGCAAAGTAGGTGCAGCGTCTTCACTGCGGCAGACAATAGTCTTAGGGATATCGAAGCGTGCCACAACGCACGGAATATTTGGCAAGTGCGGCCGGAAGGCGGCACTGGTGTAGACGGTACAGCGGTGTTGCTTGATGGCGTAGTCGCACGTGAGTCGGTGCTGGTTGTTGCTGGGCTTAATGAGAATTCCCAAAGAGGTAAGCGAGCCTGAAGGAGAAAGAGGCGAGGGCATACGATGTTTTGCTGGCTCTTTACAGGCGTCATTAATAAAGCGCGCGCGCGCGCGCAAGAAAAGAATTGGCTGGCCGGCGTGCAGCGCACACCACCGCAGGGAGCAATATGCAGTCCATAGGAGGGTATGCCGATAGGCCGCCTGGCTGCACGCATTCATAAGTGCTTGTTTGACAGTGATGGGGTGTACGACCGTCTGGCCAAGCGCCGGCAGAATGTCCCGTTCGTCTGTCGCCTGAGGGCAGCGCCAGTGGTCGGCAGCATGCGGTAGAACCGCTCTGGTTGCTTGACCTTGTCCACCATGGCGAGTGCAGCCGCGCACTGTCTGCGGTGCAGCTGTCTGGAGCGTCCAGCGATGCCTTGACCCAACCGAACAAGAATGGTGCCATTGTCGGACGTTGCGCAAAAAACTCATAGTGCATGGATAG
>KZ992473.1:0-48786 GCA_003614735.1 Thamnocephalis sphaerospora | reverse complement strand
GCATCCTTGGCGATGCGATGCCCATCATGAAAGCCGGGTCTGCCGCTGGGTTGTCTGGAACGATTGCGTACGCTACCTCGTGCGGGTTGAGGGCTTTGCGCTCGCTCTCTTCTTGTGCTCGGTTCTCGTTGACCATTGCGACCGAATCGTGGACTGCGCCAGCTGCCGCGGGCCAGACGTATGCCACCATACGCTTTTCATATCAATTCAACAGCCACTCAACCACAGCAGCAGACATGCGCGCAATAGTGCGCAAGCAGAATAAAATGCAAGCAATTTTTTTGTACTGGTCTTGCGTCACGCTCTCGCACTTCGTTGCTCACGCTTCTTTTGCTCACTTGAGCTGCCCGCAGTGCACTGCTTTGTGTCTGTCAATCAGCCCCACTTGCAACCTCATCAAGAACATTTGCACTCAACGACCACGTGTTACGTCTCCTTGGTGCAGGTTTTCAGTGACATTTTGACGTCCGCGCATTGTAGCTTGGTGATTGGTTGATGCGCCCGCCTTTGCTAGTGCCATGAGTGCGCGTGACGAGAGTCCAGCGGGCAGTAAGCAAAGGTGTGTACAACAGCTGAGCATACTCGAGGACAAATTAGAGTATGTCAATATCAGCGATTTTGCAACGCCGGCGTGGGCGCGAGCCGGCGTTGTAAGCCCCTGCACTTGTTGGTATACGTAGCTGGACAGCGCCTCGACATTACCCAGTATAAATGCCGCCGTGTGCGTCTATCTGTCAATCCATACGCCCGACTCTTTTCCTTGCAGCTTGTCCATATCATCCTCAGCGCGCTAGCCTTGTATTCCAGCCATGGACGATACCAGCACCATTCAGCTTACCGATGGGCTTGGCCCGCTGATGTGAGTTTGCGCGCTTAAAGTAAGCTGTATTGGGCCGCCATTCCTACTCAGCTAACACTGCAACACCAGCGATACTAGCCAGCACATCAGTGATGACTGGGGGCTGGCGGGTTGCGAGCTTGACTATCACGTCGTCGCTGTGTGTGGGTCACCATGCACTGGCAAAAGTGGGTATAGACACACAGAACCGCATTTCACACGCACACCCGCTTACATGGCTATGCTCGGCCTTTGAGCCAGGTACGCTGCTGGACGCACTTTTCGGCACAAACTTTTCTACTACGGGCGCTGCTTCAGGCCAGCCACAGATGGAAAGGGGTACTGTGCGCTTTTACTGATGCCCTTTTGCGTAAACATGGGCAACTAACGCAGCCGCAGCGCCAGGTATCTGGATGGGAAAGTGCGCTGAAGCAAATATCCTAGTCATGGACGTTAAAAACGTGGATAGCCAGGAACATGATCAAGACAAGGTGAGCAATCTGCTGCGCGATAATGGTGGTATGGCTGTTTGACCATTGTATATGCTGTTATCCGTAGCCATTTGAGCGCAGGAATGCTCTGTTTTCGCTGGCAACAGCAGAGGTGCTCGTTGTCAGTATGTACGAAGCTACAATTGGTCTTTACAACCGTGCCAACATTGAGCTGTTCAAGACGGTATTTGAAGCAAACCTGCGGCTATCTGAAGACAACGAGTAAGCGTTTGCCGTGGCAGTATGTTAGTCCGTTGGCAGCATGCTTAGCTTGTGTCATTGATGTAGGAGTCGCAAAACATTGCTCTTTTTCGCAGTCCGTGACTATACGGGTCAAACGCCCTTACATTTCCATGAGAGCAAACTGCGCGAAAATATGACCAAGATCTGGGGCAATGTGGCTAAAGTAAGTGAGTTTTGAGACGTGCATGAGTGCTCGATCTTTCTAACCTGCCACTTTCTACGTGCAGCCAGAGTCTCTGGAGAACAGCTCTTTCTCGGACTTTTTTGACTGCACGGTTGCCGGACTACCGCCAAAGCCATTTGTGCCGGACCAGTTCGACGAAGCGGTAGACAGGCTTCGATTGCGGTAGGGCAGTCATGAGCATGATTGTATTATAGCGTGGCAAAGCCTCTAACGCTGATGGCGTAGATTCACCGATCCAAACGATAGTAGCTACGTATTCAAGCCATGCTACCATCGCGGCATCCCAATCGATGGGTTCTCGCGTTACGCATCAGGAATATGGGCAAGTACATACGCTTGAAGATGATGACACTTTACAGACTGCTTACCACACCCTGATGACGATAGAATGCAGTGCTTACAGATGAAATGCTAAGCATATCGGTACAACAGATGCTGCTGGCCGGGCATCACTGCATGGATCTTTTTCCTGAAGCAGAAATTGAGCTTGAGCAAAGTATATCTGCTATTAAGGCGCAAATCGATGACGGAGAAGTAGTAGACGGGCTCGGCAGCCTGATGGAAAATGCATGTGGCGAGGTAATCGGTGAGTTGTACTATATGTGTGCTTATAAGCGCTTAGCGGCGTGCCAATATCCGCTAATCATTGTCGCGGTGCACTGCGCACATGCGCTCGATCGCACAAAGCCATGTTTGACGCAAAAGTCAAGCATTATCAGCATGATGTCTGCAAAGAGATGCGCGGCAGGCTTTACGAAGCGCTCTGTGAAAAGTTGACCCCTCTTATCCGCATTCAGCTCAGAGCCGTGGCTGCACAAATTTCTGATCAGTTTGTTGATAAGATTGAGCCTCTAAGGGCAGGGTCCATAGCAGAGTTTATCGAAAGCTCCAAGGAAATGATCTCGGATTCACTTGATGACTTTGAGATCATGATCAACGGTACGTGCACGGATACAAATGCTGTACAGCACATCATCTAACCAGCTGTGATGCTGCTTGTTGGTATGATACGTTGCTTGCAGATATGCTCATCAATGGTATGCAATCATCGTTTGATGAAGAGAGGAATGACTTGAGCGAAGACCTGTTTAAAACAGTGGAGCAATACTGCGAGATGAACAGCGAGAGGCTAGCAGTTGAAGAGGAGATACGCCGACAAGAGGAGGAGAACAAGCAGAGAGAAAATGAGCACATGGAGGAAATGTGCAGACAAGAGGAAGAATACATGCAGAGAGAAAGTGAACACATGGAACAGGTGCGCAAACAGGAGAAAGAACATGGAAAGGAAGCGGAGCACATGCAAAATGCACATGGCCAGGAAGCAAACTACAAGGAAATGGAGCGCGCAGAATGGAAGTGTGTAGAAAAGAAAGAACCCGAGAGAACAGCGATACTGGCTACTCTGTGGACCACGATGGTCGCTTACGTTTTCTCTTTGCTGGCACACCTAGCTGGCTCCAAGTATATGGCAGAAATGGCAGTCGAAAGCTTGGAATGTCAGGATTGTGCAGGTGTGGTCTTTCGGAAGAGTGATCTTCCAGAAGCCAGACTGGAGCAATTGCGAGCGGTAAACGCAAAACAGTTTGCAACGTCAAGGCAGGTTAGCAGTGAAGAATTGAGGCAGGCCATCGACGCGTGGATGGATAGCAGCAGGCAAGAAGGAGAGCCAAAAGGAGGAAGGCTAGAGTGTGTCATCAACCCCGGAAACAAGAGCGGATACATAGTCTTTCCAAGCGTAGCAATAGCAAGCAGAAGCGTGGAGCGTGGCATACCCTTGCATGAAGGAGTGGTATACTTTGGCGAGATTCCAGTCCCGGGAATCACAGATGTGGTCATTCTCGATTGTCAACTGGCAACGGAAAACGAAGTTGAGGAGGCCCTGCACGCTGCAATGCCAGCAATGAATGTGGAGATTGTCAGCCTGCGTCGGCGGTGCGCAACAGACGGAGTCTACGAATGGTGGTACGGCACTTGGGAGGCCACCATCCGAGGAGATGCGGACGACACACCGAGCAGCATCAACCTCTGGGGTAGCGCACGAAAGGTAGTACGGAAGGATTTGTGCTGGCCGTGTCACCAGCCAGGACACATCAGCAGTCATTGCTAGAGAGAATCCCGGGCAGCAAAGAGCTGGACGCAAGAGGCGGCGCACGAGGGTCAGGACTCTGCACAGGATGACCCAATGCTGGTAGTGGCAGCCGAGAGATCAATCGGCAGAGCGGTGCCAGCGGTTAGCTGATGAAATCGCATTGCTTGATAGCGTGGCCCATGCAATTGTTGTATAATACGGTGATAAAGAGCATCAACCAGCTCCTAGTGTAGCTGCAGTACCGCCGGTCTGTGCTTTTGTCTGAATAACGAACTGAAGGGCATGCCAAGTCAGCAAGACTGGACGTGCAAGTATCCCGCTATCCAGACCAAATGTGTTGGAAAAGGCGATCTGAGCCGCAATACTGCTCGCGCTGCATCCGCTACTACGCATTGCCGCCAGCGACAGTATTTATGCAACCAGCAGGCGTGGGCGCCGAGTTCATTCTAGCACACTCGCACACACCAGAAAATGCCGCCGTCGTTGTCTTGTATGCTTGCGCAAAAACATATTTGGCTGATGGCATGTGGTTCAGCTGGATAAAGTAAAAAATATGATTTGGCCCGTGGCCATGGCAAATCCGCGTTTACTAAAACGGAAAAAACCCGTGTAGTCGTCATAGCCATGATACAATTGGAGGCAGCGACACGATTTGGCCTCTATCTCAGCAGCAGGGCCAGCCTTGTCCCTAGCCCAAGAGAGTAGCCCACGCGACAGTGGGCGCCAAAGACAAGCCCGTG
This sequence comes from Thamnocephalis sphaerospora, assembly GCA_003614735.1. Taxonomy (NCBI): domain Eukaryota; kingdom Fungi; phylum Zoopagomycota; class Zoopagomycetes; order Zoopagales; family Sigmoideomycetaceae; genus Thamnocephalis; species Thamnocephalis sphaerospora. Next base: position 44,201 of record KZ992473.1, on the reverse strand, counting down.
TACGTGGGCGTAGCACGTGGATGGCGTAGTAGCGCGATATCCAGCCCGTTATAAACCGCACCGTGCCCGCCACCGCACCGTCCTCCCTGTACTCCGGTTTACGCTCACTCCTGATTACACTCATACCCGATCGCAGTCAATACAATGCGCTTTGCCTCGCTGCTTGGCATAGCCATCGTCGCCGCCCTTGCAAATCTTGCGCAGGCCAGGCTGCCCGTGGGCACCGCGCCGTCTGTTTCGTACGAACTCGGAGCGTCAGTCAACAACGATCTGGTCAACTTGCATCCGCGCTTTGAGATTGTCCAGCCGGAAGGCACGCTGCCATACTTTGAGACCGATGCGCTAGGCCGTCAGACAGGCATCAAGTTCCGCACGGCCAATGGAACGCTGATTCGCCAGGTAAAAGCGTATCGCTTCAAGAATGACCAGATCGACTGCTTCTATTTCCAGGACTTTCCCTCTGCCAACTCGCCCGCTGTTAGCGTTGGCGACATCATGGTCAGATACAGTCTGATGCGCCAGCTGCCGGTGCGCTATCAAATCTACAAGACAGGAGAGTACCAGGATGATATTACAATCCGGTACGGCTTTGCCAACAACAGCAACGAAATAACTCGCCGCCCCGGTAACGGCCGACCAGGCGTTAGGGTAAAGGGTGCTGTTCCATGGAACGGCCGCGACATCAACATTGGACACGTCTCGCAAATGCCAGCCCTCAATTTTTAGTAATTATCGCCAAGAGCTGTGGCCAGTGTGCGCTTGCTTTAACCAATAGATTTAGACACGTTTCAAACCGCAAAAGGCGGATAGCAGACTCGGGGCATGTGTGTAGATCCGACGTTTGCCGATATTGCCAAGTAGACAAGGCCAACCGCGCAACCTAATGTGTCCATAGAGCGGTGCAAATGAAGGAGATTGTGGTGGAATAAGTGCTAATATACTGTCGACCGCAAGAGCACGTATACTCCTTTGCACGTAGGAGCTGCACGGCTGCTATTCTTGCTGCAGTAGAGTGACTAGCTTGTCGAGATTAGCGAGCAAGACCATGTCATCACTAGCGCTGCCTGATCAGCGCATCTGCTACTGCTCTACAGCAGCACACTGCTTGCTCAGTCTGTGCCCCTATTGCCTGATGACGTGCTCGCCGGCAATAGCGTAACCGTGTCTATATTTGTCATTGAATGCAGTGACATGGTTATCTGCTCAGCCGCTATGCCGTTGCCGGCCATCTATCGCCGCACTATCACTGACTATATAGGGCAGCACCTTCTTGTCTATCAGCCAAACCTTGCCACCATTACGTCGACTAGCTGGTACCACAAAAGCCGCTCTACCTGCACCGCCTGGCTATTGCTTTTGACCGCCCACACCTGATTCCGCCGCCCCAGTCATCGCCTGCAAGTCGCGTGGCCAGCGTCACCATGTCCTCTGCCGACGCCAACCCTAGCGCACCCGCCAACACCGCGTCGCCGGGTCTTTTCGTGCGCCTATGGCGTCTGGCCTTTCCGCCGCCTGCGCTTCCCCGCGATTCCGTGAGTGCACGCAGGTATTGCGATACACAAACGTTTTTGCTGACGCCATGCTGCATTGCTATACAGGATGCCCTGCGTATCGGCATCCTCGGTGCCGCCAGCATTGCGCCCATGTCGCTTATCACCCCTGCCCGCCATGTCCCCGGCATACTCGTTGCTTCGGTGGCGGCTCGGAGCCACGAACGTGCCAAAGTCAGTACGCGCTGGACGCGACGCTCGGACACGGCGAGATTGGCTAACGCAGACCGCGGCGCACATAGCAATTCGCGGTCAAGCACGGCATTCCAACGACGCATGCGTCCTATGACGAGCTCATCAACGACCCAAGCATCGACGCCATCTACAATCCGCTGCCCAATAGTCTGCACTATGAATGGACCATGAAGGCCATCCAAGGTGGGCAGACAGCGGTCGAGCACTATCAGCCATCGCACTAACCGATGCTGCGCAGCTGGCAAGCATGTTCTCCTGGAGAAGCCAGCAACGTCAAACGCCGATGAAGCTGAACGTCTGGTGGCCGCCGCCAAAACCAAAGGCGTGGTGCTGCTGGAGGCATTCCACTATCGATTCCATCCTGCCATGCTGCGTGTGTTGGACATTGTGCACAGCGGTGAACTGGGAGAGTTGCGTCGGATCGAATGTCGCGCGGTGGCACCCAACGTGTTCAACGCCGACGACATCCGCTTCAATCTTGGCCTGGCAGGTGGTGCATGCATGGACATTGGCTCATATGCACTAAACGCCATCCGCGCAGTAGTCGGTGGCATCGTGCCGGAGCGCGTGCATGAGGCCACCGCTGAACTTGTTGCGCCCGACGTTGACCACACGATGCACTTTACGCTAGACTTTGACGACGGCGTCACTGCTGTGGGCGAGGCTTCGCTGAACTGTAGCTGGTTCAACATGATCTCGTCTCTGCGCGTCATCGGCTCGCAAAAGGAGCTTTGCCTGCGCAACTACATACTACCTACCATCTGGCACTCGATCGTCGTGCAAGAGCTGCCCGGTGGCAAGAAACGCACCGAGAAGCACTATGGCGACGGCAGCACGACGTACGCGTACATGCTGCATCACTTTGTTGCGCTGTGCCGCGGCGAGACGGACGACTATGTGGTCACGCACGATGACACAGTCGGCAACATGCGCACAATGGACATGGTCTATCAGGCGGCAGGTCTTTCAGTGCGCGGTCCCCCGACGCCAAATGCGTAATGCACCTGCAGTGCACAACGATAAATGTAGCGATGGCGCAAGTAGCATTGGTGTCGTGATTGGTGCACACATGGCGTCCAGACTCGCAAACGGCGGTCGCATGCCGGTTACAGCAGCGACGCAGCAGTTGTCTGCGACCTGAAGCAGCATTGCGGTTGCGCCCGCTGCATGAGTCTGCACTACAACGAAGAGCGCAACAGCGTGACCGGCGTGTCATTTCAACAGTCAGCATGGGCAAATGCTGCAGATGCACAGTGGAGGTCATTTGGTTCATGGTGACACTGTTGGCTGCGTGTGCGCGTATAAATGTGGCCACATGGCGGCAGTGAAAATTGCAGTCTCCACTTTCGCGATCTGTAGCCTACTTGGCCACTTGAGCCTGCACGCCATCCTCCTGAGCATCCAACGCTGCAACACGCCAACTGACACTATGACACCGGCAGAAGGGACCACTGGCAGTGTTCGCGATAGGTCACATCAGGCGTTGCATGCGACCAGCCGCGCGACATGCAGCTTGCGGGTCTCTGCATCCAATGTACAGCAAAGCCAGCCCACCAGTGACGCCATATGTCGCTGTATGAGCGAGAACGATCGGTTAAAGATGCTGGCCAAACTGCCGCCCATCGTGCTGGTCGACGGCTTTATGAGCGACAACCGCGAGGACTACTGGGGGCCTATTGAGGCACTGGCAACCAAAATGGTGGGCAGCGAGTGCACACACTGCCACCGCCGCCTCCTGTGTAGCACACGTGAAGGGTACCGGCGCCGCGTTATCCGTGTCAGCCCAGGCTGCACCTCCTCAGTACACGACCGCGCGTGCGAAATCTACTACCAGCTCAAGGGTGGCACCGGTACGTTTTGGTGTGGGTGAGCGTGTGCTGCACGCGACTAACGACTGCACGATGGCTGCAGTCGACTATGGCGAGGAGCATGCGGCCAAGTACGGTCATGCGCGGTACGGACGCAGCTATCAAGGTAACGTTGTGCGCAGCGTGTGTGTGTGCGATCGAGACCGCTTGCGCCTGCCTTTTCTGACTTGTTTGCTGCTGCACAGGTCTCTACCCGCAGTGGTCGCCGGAGAAGCCGCTCCATTTTATCGGCCATTCGCTTGGCGGCAACACGCTGCTAGGCCTGCAGGTACTGCTGGCAAACCGCCACTTTTACCCACGCAGCACGTTGCCCAGCATGATGCTCTCGCTTACGACGCTTAGCGCGCCCCTTAATGGCACGCCGCTGGTGTACTGGATGGGCGCACGCAGCGACGGACAGCCGGGAGATGTCTGGCCCGGATCGATGGGATGGTGTATAGGACGGGCCATACAGCTGTACGAGTCTTTTGGCATGCGCTTTGGCTACGACTTTAACTTGGACCACTGGGGCTGGCGGCGGACAGATGCTGCTCGCACCCAGGCCGTACTAGCCCGCAACCACACCTGGCTTGCCACCCTGGCAGATGCAGCTGGCCATGCATGGACAAAGAGCGGTCGAGTCGTGGCGAGTCTCTTGCACAGCCCTTGCTACGACACGGCCGATAACCTTTCGGTGGACTCGGTGCCGCGCGCATGTGCCGAACGCAACGCTGCCTGGTCGCCGTGTGAGCGCACCTGGTACCGCAGCTACACCTCGGAAATGGTAGGTGACGCCATGGCGCTGGCGACCAGACCGCGAATACTCACTGGTATGCATGCATGGCACTGCATCCCAGCAGATCCCGAGTGGACACGCTGCGAATGCCACCTCTGTATGGCTATTCCGTCAGATACGACGCATCCTTCATCGCTGTATGGCCGGGGCTTTTGCCGACGCCAAAGACTGCGGCGTGTCGATCGGACGATGTGTTCGCTGCCAGAGACCCGACGACTGGTATCGCGACGATGGCGTCATTCCACTGCCATCTCAGATGCATCCTGGCTGCTGCTGGTGCGTAGTAGGCGGGCTATCGCACCATGCTGTATCGCTAACCTACTGCTATAGCAACAGCGAACTGCAGTGTGCTCACAGCACATTAAGTTTGAACAGCACTAGGTCAAAGCGTCCTCTGCCCAACGCATCTCAACTTCTCAGTGCAGGCCATTGGGAAACGGTGGCGATAACCGGGCCACATCATGTCGGCATTGTACCCTATGTGGAGCCAGCAGCAGGCAGTGGCAGTAGCAGCATATGGACCACGGTCTTTGCCGACTACACGCGCTGGCTGCACCAGGTAGACTGTGCACATGTGGCAGTTGCCTTGCAATAGTGCATGCTGTGCACCAAACCCTGGCCTCACGGGCATCGCATGACTGCACGTCCACTGTTCCGCCACCAACTGCAATCTATGTAATATGTACCCCTCCTCCCACTGGCTGCATGGCCTGCCGGTGCACTGTACTGGATTCAAATAGTAGCATAAATGATAGGTGTACAGGACGATCCTGCAGAATGCAGCTGCCGTGTTCACACGCCTCGATCGATGATGGCGCCAGACGCCAGCATACCAAGTGCTCGCACCATGGCAGAAAACATGGGCCGCTGCAGCGATGGGTGTGAAACAGCCCAAAGCCTACTGCAACGCTAGCCCTCGCTGAACCAGGCACCATGCCTGAGCGATGCGTCTGCCGTGCAGTCGACGTTTGCCGTTTGCCATTGCCGAACGTCAGCGATCGATCGACGACCATGCACGTGCCCTGGTGCCAAGTACGCTCAGGCAGCAGTAGATCTGCCCCCTGGGCTGCATGGTAGATCGCTCGCCACCTGGAGAAGCACATCAGACGGGCAGGCAAGGTGCTTGCATCTATGGCCACAGCACGGTGGCATAATGTGGAGCAGCCTGCTGCTACGTATATATTCGCGCATGTACATACCAGCTGGCCATCGCCTACGATACGTTTCCATCGCCCTCCTACGCTTCCCCACGCTCCACGACAGGCCGTCGATAGTAACGCTCGACTTGGCCCTTAACGTCCAACCTCCTAACGCATACACTACCCCGACATCACGATGGTCCATCTCAGCCTTACCGACCCCAGCCCGCTTCGCAGTCTGAATGACTTTTCGCTTGAAAGTGTTTTAGCGTCGCTCTCGGCCGACTGTGCCTCCCTGGCCCAGCCAAGAGCCGACATGACGGCACTGGATAGCAGCAGTGACGGTGAAGTTGTGGACCCCTACACTCTGTCCGAAGATGCACTGCCGCAGCAGCTAAAGGCCTATGCTGTCGACGGATCGCTGCCCAAGATTGTGTGCAGCATGGCCGACGAGCCGACGCTCAAGCGCCAGCTCTATCCGCTTGACGAAGACATCCTCCGCCAGTCGACAGACATTCTGCCACGCTTTAAAGACACCACCAACCATACATCCGATCACAAGAGCACCCGCACCCGCAGGAGAAGAAAGGTAAAGACGGCCAGAAAGGGCGACACAACTTTTATCAAGCGCATGTCGGCCAAGATTGCCAGCTGCCACGTCAAGGCAGCCGACATGCTGCACGATGCATCCCTCTCCTTCCTATCCCGCGACAGTCAGACCGTATTCAAAGACTTTAGTATGTATATGGCGCAGCCTAAAACACGCCAATCCACTATCGATACCATGCGCAACACCATTGTGCGCGCTGAGGCGGCACAGGTCGGTCGCGACACGCACTGGGACATGAGCACCGACGAGCCCATCAACCATGCCAGTCACAGCGCGGACGCGCCTTTCTTTGTAGCCGACATGGACGAGGTGCGTCGCAGATACCGCGAATGGACCCGCCAGCTACCCCGTGTCGAGCCCTTCTACGGTAGGTGAAATGCGCGCCGCATGCCGCCATAGTATCTTGCGGCTAAGTGTACTCGATGGCAGCGGTCAAGTGTAATCCAGATCCTGTACTGCTAGGTGTGCTCGCTTCGATGGGTGTCGGCTTTGATTGCGCTAGCGAGGTGAGCCCACGGTAGGAGCAGGTGCTATCGGCCAGTTGCATAGGCTGATCGACTGCGACGGCTGCCAGAACGAGCTGCGTGCGGTGCTTGCGCTGAATGTATCGGCAGACCGTATTGTATATGCAAATCCATGCAAGTCGCCGTCTCACATTCAGTTTGCCGCACGAGCACGCATCCGCTACGTTACCTTTGACAATGCCGACGAGCTGTGGAAGATCCGGCGACTCCACCCGCGCGCAAAGCTGCTACTGCGCATCTCGACCGACGACTCGCGGTCGGCCGTGCCGCTGAGCAAAAAGTTTGGTGCGCCAATGGACGCAGTGCCCCGCCTGCTTGTCCTGGCCCGCCATCTGGGTCTGGATGTGGTTGGCATCAGGTAAGCACGCTGACGGTCGTCTTGCCGGCGTGCGTAACAAGTGCTAAATCATTTTGCCACGCTAGCTTCCACGTTGGATGCGAGTGCTATGACCCGCGCGCGTACATCACGGCTGTTCACCAGGCAAGGCAGTGCTTCCAATGGGGCGAAGAGGCAGGCTATCGGTTCAAGGTGCTGGACGTGGGTGGTGGCTTTTCCGGAAGTGCGCTGAACGCCGACGCCGACAGCACGACCGATGCGACGGCCGCCACTTCGCTCTGGTCCAGCGCCACCTTGGACGCAGTTCGTCGCGGCCGGCCACGCGCTGCCTCGTTTGCTCAGACAGCCATGGCGCTGAACCAGGCCCTAGACCGCTGGTTCCCGTCGGGCTGCGGCGTGCGCATCATTGCCGAGCCTGGGCGCTACTTTGTGGAGCGTGCCTACACGCTGGCAGTGTCTGTGATTGCACGGCGCATTGCCAAAAAGAAGCAGCGCACGGCCGATACCAGCGCCGACACGTACCCGTACATGCGCGGCAGCAGCAATGCCAGCAGCAAAACCAGCATCCTCTCGGTAGCACGACCGCGCTTTGGACGCAAGGACCGCTCGCCAAGGATCATGTGTGGGTAGCACTCGTCGCCTATTGCTCACGAGCAGAACCGCTAACATCACGCTTGCTGTAGACTACATCAGCGACGGTATTTTCGGCAGTTTCCACATACCTTTTCTCGATGGAGCCGTGCCAAAGCCGCGTGTGCTGCGGCGAGGTGCTCGCTACATGTTTGGCGATGCCGATGTTGCCGAGCTGCCCACGTACGCGTCCACGGTGTGGGGCCCGACCTGCGACACCACCGACCTGGTCCACCAGGAGCTGCAGCTGCCAGAGCTGGACATTGGCGACTGGCTCATGTATGAGAACATGGGTGCCTACACGCTGGCCGCCGCCTCTGCATTGTAAGTTGTCGGTTTGCCTCAAACTGTGTGCTGTATCGCAATGCTAACCACCATGACGGACTGACTGATGCTCCACAGCAACGGCTTTTTCCCCACCCGTATTGTCCATATCAACGTCGAACCGGCTACTGCTCACTAGATACGGCGTAGCACGGCGTGTGCCTTTTCGTTGGTCACATATGCCTTTTGCGTAATATCTTTTTTGTACCAACTAGAAATAATAACCAGCGAGCAGGCTCGCATTATTACGCGTGACGCGGTTTGCATCCTCCAATCATCGTCTGACAACGCCCCACACTGCCCTGCATCTCCTTTAAAGGCTCACGCTGGCGCTTGCAGCCGGCCATGCCTGCTTCTCAAACACCTCTTCCACCCTCTCGCATCCAGCTTCCTCTCTTCCTTCGAACCACCAACTATGGCGCGTAACCAGGCTACAGTCAAGAGCGTGCTCAGCGGCGACACGGTTATTTTGCGCAGCCGTGCGCGTCCCGGTCAACGGCCAGCTGAGCGCCAGCTGAGTCTGGAGAAGCTGACGGCGCCGCGTCTGGGACGGCGTGAATCGGACGACGAGGTAAGGCGAGTGGGGCAGGCGCCTGCTGTGGACGTTGCGCGCTGACCAGCTGGTCTGCACCGCATACAGCCGTTTGCCTTTGAGTCGCGCGACTACCTGCGCCGGCTGCTGGTAGGAAAGGATGTCTTTTTCCAGATTGGCTATACCACGCAGGGCGGACGCGAATATGGCCAGATTTTCATTGGCAACGAGGCGGAACCAGTCAACCATGCGTGTGTGCGCAACGGCTGGTGCCGCGTGCGCGACGAGGCCAAGCGCCGGCGGGACGACGAAAGCGCCGAGGAGGACGCGGTGCTGGACCAGCTGGCGGCTCTGGAGGAGCAGGCCAAGGATGCCAAAGTGGGCGTATGGGCCGAAAAGCCGCGCTGCACGCGCATTGTGCACCACCAGCTGCCGGGCGATGCTCGTGCATTTGCCGAGCAGCACAAGGGCACGCCCATTTCAGCCATCATCGAGCAGGTGCGCGACGGCTCAACGCTGCGGGTGCAGCTTATTTATCCAGGTGCCGACAAAAGCCAGTGGATTCACCAGTACGCCGTCGTACTGCTCTCTGGCGTGCGTGCGCCTGTCGTGCGCACTGGCATTCCGGACAAGGAGGACGTGGTTGAGCCGTTTGGCGAGGAGGCCAAACTGTTTGTGGAGACGCGTCTGTTGCAGCGCGAGGTCAAGGTGGTGATCGAAGGCAGGTTACGGCGTGAAGCAGAGACCGTGATCAGCACGCGCACTACGACAGTCATTAACATGCGTACACAGGTGCCAGAAATCAGAATCTGATTGGCAGCATTATCCACCCGGCCGGTAACATTGCCGAGGCGCTGGTAGCCGAGGGGCTGGCCCATGTTGCCGACGGAAGCGTTGCGCTGTGCACCGGTGGGCCAGCCAAGCTCCGTGCTGCGGAGCGCATTGCCAAGGAGAAGAAGCGTCGCATTTGGAAAAACTACACGGCTGCTGCGCGTGCACCAGACGCAACCTTTACTGGCGTGGTAACGCGCATCATCAGCGGTGACACGCTGCATGTTCTGCCAAAGGGTGCCACGGCCGAGCGCAAGATCCGTCTGTCCAGCACGCGCCAGCCGCGCATGTCCGGTGAAGAGGCTGGCTATGCACAGGAGGCCAAGGAGGTGCTGCGCAAGCGCCTCGTTGGGAAGACGGTAAGCATAGATGCCAGATGGTGCGCTGGTACATGTGCTGACATGAGGTGCGGACCAGGTGCAAGTGACCATCGACTATGTGCAGCCGGCGCAGGATAACTTTGAGGAGCGCGAGTGCGCCACTGTCAAGCAGGGTAACGTCAACATTGCCGAGATGCTGGTGGCACGCGGCCTGGCCGGTGTGATCTACCATCGCCAGGACGACGAGAACCGGGCCAAGGAATACGACCAGCTTCGTGCGGCAGATGAGGCGGCCAAGAATGAGGGCAAGGGCATGCATAGCGGCAAGCCCAAGGCAGTGCCGCGCTACACCGACGCTTCGGAAGTAGGTGCTGCAAGGGTGTCGGATGGTGCACTGGATATTGCTAACATGTGCACTTTTGCATGGTGCTCGGTAGGATCTCAAGCGTGCCAACTCGTTCCTTCCCGGCTTCAAGCGCGCCGGTCGAGTTTCGGCTGTGGTTGAGCATGTGGCTAATGCAGCACGTTTCCGCCTGCTTGTGCCCAAAGACAACTGCAAGCTGACGCTTGTCCTTAGCGGTATGCATGCGCATTACAGTCCCACAACATCTGTGTCTAGTGCTAACAGCGATTACCGCGTCTGATCACGAACACTACAGGTGTCCAGGCACCGCGTGTTGGCCGCACGGCCGCTGATAAGAGCGATCCATTTGGACAGGAGGCGCTAGATTTTGTCGCCCGCAAGTGCCTCCAGCGTGATGTAAGCAGTCACGTAGCACTTGCTTGTTGCGTTCTACCGTACTAATGGAACGCTGCTGCGTAGGTTGAGATTGAGTTCGAGTCTACCGACAAGACGGGCGGCTTTATCGGCTCGCTCTGGTTGGGCAAGAACGAAAACATTGCCGTCTCCCTGTTGGAAAATGGACTGGCTACCACAAACCCCTACAGCGCCGACCAGTCGCCGTACACCAACCAGCTCTATGCAGCGGAGCACCGTGCCAAGAGCGCTGGCAAGAACGTATGTACAGCGGCGGACAAATGCGGTGGCAGATGCTGCTACGCACGTTGCTCACATTTTATTTACATCTAGGTCTGGGCCAACTACGATGAGAAGGCGATTGCCGCGGAAGCTGCAGAGCGCGCTGCCGAGGAGGCTGCCGTGGCCGCCAAGCCGGAGGAACTGCGCATTGCCGTTGCCGACATTGGTGATGCTGGCCAGCTCTCTGTGCAGGTGATCGGCGATGGCGTGAAGGCGCTGGAAGAGCTGATGCCGCGCCTGGCCCTGCACCACAAGCAGTCAAGTGCTGCGCCGGCGCAGCCGTATCGGCCCAAGAATAACGAGCTGTGCAGCGCACGCTTCACCGAGGACAACCAGTGGTATCGCGCTCGTGTTCGCCGCCACGTTGATGGTGGCAAGTCGGTGGAGGTGCACTACATCGACTATGGCAACGCGGAGACCCTGCCATTGGAGCGGGTGCGCCCACTGCCCGACAACTTTACCAAACTGCCGGCGCAGTCGCGCGAAGCAGTGTTTGCCTTCCTCAAGGTGCCGGCACGCTCGGTATGTGCTGTTTCCTTGCCAGCGCACATGGGCCATCTACGCTAGATGTGCTAACCTTTGCCCATGCCCTGGTAGAGCGACTATGGCGATGAAGCTGCTCAGTGCATTGGCAATCTGGTAGGCGGCAGAACCTTGGCAGCAGTGGTTGAAGCCAAGGCCGGCTCGGTGCTGCATGTCACCCTGTACGACGAGGCGCTGCCTGCTAGCCAGCGCAAGTACGCGCGCAGTCTGAACGCCGAGCTTGTGCGCTCAGGCTTTGCTGCCGTAAACACCAAAAGCACCTACGCACGTGCACGCAAGAATGCCGTCGACGTGCTGCAGGTCTACCAGAACGAGGCTAAAAGGACACACGTACGTGGATGGGTGCCAGTGTGCGGATATCACGATACCTGGCTAACCGCGCGATGCAACTCTATCGCGGCATGTAGGTTGGCGTGTGGGAGTACGGCGATGCTTTTGACGAGGAGTAAGGAGATGGCCAGTAGGCATGTCGTCAGCGATATCAGCATAGAAGGTCTCTGTGGTTGTGCACGCCGCGCGGCATGCCAAATGACTATCCGATCTCCCCATCTACCAAACCCCAATTACGTTGGCTGGGCTGGCTGGGCGCCAACAATGCATAAAGCCCATTGCCCAGGCAATGTGACAGTTGTTTAGAAGCCAAACAAGCAGGCGTAGCGGTCATTGCATGCGCATGTGGCGATGATGGAGCATCAAGCATGGCAAATGGCATGGTGCTCCTTTGTGCGTGAACTACATATTAGCGACGGCCCGCTATGCACCAACGCATGTCTGGCAAATGGTATCTTTGTTTGCCAGTGTCTTTAAGCAGCATGCCTCCTGTGACAACCAGACTGCTTCGCTTTCTAATCGATGCGGCTAGACACGCAAAGTGCCGCACCAAGGATCACCATGGCCATGCCAATCCACGTGTCTGCCCGTCGCGGCATCATCACGTCAGCGGGTATGCAGCGGCCACACGTCAGTACACCGTGTACTTGCCTCGGCCACCGGGCGCTTCTCCCAGCAGGTACCCCGCCAGCGTGGTGCACAAAAAGGTCATCGAATTGGTAATGGGCACGACCAGCGAGAGATCTGCCGACGCGATGAGTAAGCCCAGCGAGAGACAATGACGCCACCTGTCTTTGCGGCAGTACGTACCCGACTTTCCGAGCGTGTAGTAGTAGACCACCGAGCCGGAGAGATTGAGCAGCAGCGGCACCACATACTGGAGGCCGCGCATTAGCCTGGCATCTCGGTGCTGGCATCAGTAGGCACGCGACAGCTCACCTGCCAGCGCGTGGCCAGATAAAAGAACTTGGAAACGCCCTCGCCAAAGCGACCCGGCTGTACGCTGTCGAGGCCCTCGGCGCCCCGCTTAATGAACGGATTGGTGAAGCCCCAGCAGAGCGCCACGAGCACCAGTCCGACAACGGTTTCTGCGCGCGTGCGAGTCAGTGGGCAGTGGGCCTGCGTGGCTGCATAACGCCGACGTGCCTCCAAGCGAGCTCATCGCGCTGATAAGGTTACTAAGCGAGTGTGGGAAGCGGACCTGATGCTGAGTTGCCGACTGGCATGGACGCTGGCGTTTTATTCATGGCTTGCCATGCAGCCACGTATAAAAGCCACTTCCTGGCCACGCCCCCGGCTGAGCAATCCCACCGCCTGTCTGTCTTTTACACACGCGCAATACACTCGCTGCTTCCACCATGGCTACCGTGCTCGACCAGCTCAAGACCTACACGACCGTTGTCGCTGACACGGGTGACTTTGAGAGTAGGTGTCTGGCGCACGCAGAAGCATGCACCAGTCTGCGATCTCACCGGCTGACGACACGCGTGCTTCTCCGTACTCTTAGGCATTGCTCAGTACAAGCCCACCGACGCGACCACCAACCCGTCGCTCATTCTCGCTGCCACCAAGAAGCCGCAGTACGCCAAGCTTATTGACGATGCGGTCGCATACGGCAAGCAGAAGGGCAGGTGAGTGCAGCAGCCACATAGCAGCTGCAAACGTACCAGCCGAGAACATACGCTGATAACAGCCATGTTGCTATTCGATGACGTAGCACCGAGGACGAAAAGGTCGAGTGGGCCATGGACAAGCTGGTAAGCAGACACGGCGCCTCGCCAACATGCTCGCAGACGCTAACACAGTCGCCCGTGCTTTTTGCGATAGCTGATCAACTTTGGCACTGAGATTCTCAAGCTTGTTCCGGGTCGTGTCTCGACCGAAGTGGATGCTCGGTAGGTGCAGGCGTCGGAGTTGGGGTGGTGGCCAATGAACTTACGTCACCCAAACAGCCTTTCCTTCGATAAGGAAGCCACTGTGGCCAAGGCGAAGCGCCTGATTGCATTGTATGAGGAGGCTGGCATCGCCAAGGAGCGCATTCTGATCAAGATTGCGTCCACCTGGGAAGGTGAGCATAGGATACGCCTGTGTTACGCTGCTTTCTGCTAATGCCGCTGTTACCACAGGCATCCAGGCTGCCCACGAGCTGGAGACGCAGCACGGCATCCACTGCAACCTCACGTTGCTGTTCTCGTTTGCCCAGGCAGTTGCCTGCGCCGAGGCTGGTGTCACGCTCATCTCGCCGTTTGTTGGCCGCATCTTTGACTGGTACAAGAGCCAGACCGGCGAGTCGTACGCCGATCCGGAAACTGACCCGGGCGTCAAGTCGGTGCGCCGCATCTACAACTACTACAAGGCGCACGGCTACAAGACCATCGTGATGGGCGCCAGCTTCCGCAACGTGGGCGAGATCCGCGCCCTGGCTGGCTGCGACTACCTGACCATCTCGCCGGCGCTGTTGGAGGATCTGCAAAAGTCGACCGACACGCTGCCGCGTCTCCTGAACGCGGAGGAGGCTGCTGCCAAGGCTGAGGCCAAGATCCACCTTAACGAGGCGGCGTTCCGCTGGGCGCACAACGACGATCCGATGGCGGTGGAGAAACTCTCGGACGGCATCCGCAAGTTTGCCGTGGACGCCGTCAAGCTGCAGGACGATCTGCTCACCAAGATCAACGCATAACTGCTCACTATACCGATGTTTATGTGTGGTTCTGGCCATTACAGGCGGCTGTCGACATGTGGCTGAATAAATGCGCCGCTGTTGATTTGTTATAGACGCTTGGATAGTCGATGGGCACACATGATAGCTTGCACTGGCGCACCGTTGAATCGTGTACTCTTGGGTTTACGAAACTGCCATCACCATTTCCACACGCGCGTAAAGCCACGACAGTTAGGCGCGAACAGCGCCAATGGCGATAGACACTTTAAACTCCCAGAGCGGTGCCTTGATCGTGTCTTTGCAGGTATCTGCGCCTTTTTTGCCAGACCCTCTTGTCCGCCTACCACTCGACTGCCCAGCATTGCTGCTCAGCTACAGCATCATCGTGTTCAACGGCACCTGTGTTGCTTACCCTGCTGGACCCCTGGCTGGATTCTGGTGCAAGTGTGGCGTCACGAAGCTTAGGATCAAAGTAGCGATTGTACGTACGTGTCATACCGGCGCGCACAACTTGAACAAGCGCAGACTGTCGTCGTCCTCGATCCGTCTTCACCTTGCGCAAAAAGCCTTCACGAATCAATCGAGTCTTCAGCTTTCTCGTCGTACGCCAATTGACTCCTGAGTAAAACACACTGGTGAACGTAATGCCAGCGTAACAATACGCGCTCTGATGCGCACCAATGCGCAGGGCAAGCTGTCCAATCGTATCTGGGCAACCTTCGTGCCAAACGATCGCCAGTGCGCGGCGAAATAATGCCAGATCGCTCAGCTTGTCTTGCGGCTGCAATGTCGCTGCCTTGCCTGCCTGTACATGTTTGAGCGGCGCCACTGAAAGCCCGCTTTCGGCCTCGCACGCAAAGCAATGATGCCGCTCAGGCAGGCGCTTGTCCTTGTCGCCAGTGTAGCCAAAGCAGAAAAGATGGCCCCAAGTGCCGCACTTGTCACAGCATATCTAATAACAGAAAGTGTAGACAGCGCCTGAAATACATCAGTCAACCATATCACGTACCATCCCAAGATCCGTTTGACTGACGCCGCACGGGCAGCGTACAATCATCGGTGCATCGGCCTTTTGCTTCTCTCGATCTACTGCAGCAACATTCCGGTTGACCGAGCACTTTAGCGCACTAGAGTGTGGGGCGCGACGCAGCACAACAGGTTGTGCGGCTGTGAAGGCAGATGCCGAGTCTACAAACGCCGTTTAGCTTCGCAAACGCCCGTCCAATTGCGCCCCGGCTGTAGTTACCTTGCTCTGTCAGCTGTGTAGTTTCTCCGCTAAACACCAGCGCGTTAAGACTGGCGCTCTGGTATCCTATGCATTAGCACTTTCAAAAGCTTGATCATATCAGGTAACGTGCACCAAGTATACGCTCAGTGTACCTGAGAATCGCTAGATGTCACGCTGGTACTACCCTGGGTGCTAGAAGAGCTGTCGGTGGCACGTGTCTCGCCACTGCATACATGAACTGCACGCGCGTGCTCAGGGCTGTGGCGTGCAAGTATATGCTCAACATCCCAGACTGTGCTAGCGCTGGTGCTCATGGCCTGAGAGCCGGTTGCTGCCCAGTCTGTAGCGCCTTTCCCAAGCTGGTCTACTGCAGTGTGTATGCGCAGGTTTAGACTGCACCGCTCCTGTATGAGTCGGCGTAGAGCGACTGATGGATGCAGACTGCAACTTACGCGTGCAAGCGCGTCTGCACCTGGCCCACGTTAATCGCTTCGGGTGCGCATACAAAGGTGACCTCTCGCTGGGCAGCAGTAGCAGCCGCAAAACAAGGCGGCTCATAGTCGATCGGCGTTCGATCGTCATGGTAATAAAGCCGCATGGTGAGGTATCGGCATTCTGCGCGCCAATCAACGTGAGCTCACGTCAACGGTGTCAATTGCAAGTATACTGCTAACCGGGAAGCGGCTGTCACGTATGAACGACAGGTGAGTGAAGCTGCAAACTGATACGCCCATGTCGCTTACCGTAAGGGCTTGTGTAAGCAGGATAAGCCGGCGCATCAACTGCTGCACTGCCGCTGCTATATCAGCATGCGTACACGCGCGTGAAACTTGACGGTGCGTCACATCTTCAGCACGCATGTGAACCTGAGCACCACCATTGGCGACACCAGTAGGCGCAACATCATGGGCGTCTGAATAGTCGACGCAAAAGGTGTAGCACTCGACGAGCTCCTGAGGGCGCGCAGGATCCAGCAGAATACCAACCACGGCAGCACGAAGCTACAGCGTGCCAGTACGCTGTAAATAGACCAGCGGTATGGTCGTAATACACAGTGTACCTACGTAGCGTCGCTCCAAGGCATCAAAACAGCCAAGTTCCTGTGTGCGTGTCAACAGCGAGTCCGTCTATGCGCATATAGCTGTATGCGCCCACTAAACCCACCATCCAATCCAACACAGCATCTGCTTCTGATGACCGCCCGCGAACCAGGCGCTTTGTAGGCTGGTCTACAGCAGCAGTGGCAACAGTCATAAGCAATGCAGGCATCCTATTGCGACAGCGTACATTGGACTTGCCGCCACAGCGATCGCTGGCATAGCAATCTTCATCAAACAACGACCTGTGCATGCGTCTGTGAGCGACCGTCAGACGACGCGCTGGCCCCGGTGTATACGTGCCGCAAATACGCAATGCAGGTGACACTGGTAAGCAGCAACTGTTTGGCCAGTGCTAGGCTCTCGGCCGCTGTCGGTGCCTTCTGTTCCTGGATGGGTGGGCGTAGGGCCTGGACCACCGTCGTCCCAATACAGACTGGTGCCATTTAGCGCTGCATCGCTGCATCGCTGCTAGGCCCTGCATGTCCGACTTGCCTGCATGTTCTTGATCAACACACGGGTCCAGATGCGCGTGATAATGGCGAAAGAGATGTGCTACGCATTACATGCCAAACGACACCACATAAACACCCAGTGTACGCCAGCATAGCTTAAAGTGACAGCTTTCACCTTTACTCCTCAAAAAACATTCGCCAAACAGATAATGGTAGCAATGCTGTACAGTGCTACTTTTCAGCGTCCAGCATAAACGTCGCCACAAGGGCGTATTAGCGTGCAAGTGCGCACTTATTGGGAAATGCCTGTAACGCAATGAGATATCGAGCAAGCGCGCTGTGTGAGCCAATAGCAAAGCAGCACGCATTGGACCTGGCATCCGCTACCTACCAATGACGCCACAGGCCTCGCGACCGCCAGCATTGCCAGTGGTCAGAGAGTCTGCGTGGCCACCAAGGCCAAGGTCGTCCTCGCCGCTGTGGACAACAACGGTACGGCCGATGACGCTGAGCGGGCCGATCAGCTTCACCTGGGCGTCACGAATATCAATCTTCGCAACACCACTCTGGTCAACAACTACGTTGCCGAGATCGCCGACGTGACGTTCTGAGGCATCAGGTCCACCATGCTTGCTGTGGAACGGGTTGAAGTGGCCACCGGACGAAATGCAGCCGTTGGTGTTGTCGCCATACTCGCTGGGTAGGTTGTCGTCGACAGCATTAGTATCAATGGTCGTGGAGACCTAGTAAAATATTTGTAGTACTTACTGGATGTGGAAGCCGTGCTTGCCGGGCGCCAGGCCGTGGATGGTACCAGTGATGGCGGTCTCGCTGTTCTCGTCATGCTGCTCAAAAGTAATAGTGCCCTTGAGAGTACCCTTGGGCGTAGCACCCTGGGTGTCGTTCTCACGCAGGTAAGCAACAGCCTTGACCATGGTGGATAATAAGTGTGTGTGCGTCGAGCAAGCAAAAGAGTACAGCTGGCTGAGGAAGAGGCGGCGATAGATGGTTAGCCAGACGAAGCACCTCTGACGTGTAGCGCTTAAATACGCCACCAGGTGAGGCATTTTCGTTGTGCGCTGATTAATCGACATCCATCTTTAGCACGCGTCATCGTTGTGGCGACGCGCTCATTGGCCAATGTGCCATCCTCCCACGTGACGACATAAATCGCGCACCTCTCAAACGCTGGCACGCCACATCCATATCCTGTCTGGCACCGCGTGTAGTGCCTTTGCCTTTGCCACTCGACAGGTCGCGGCCCAGTGCAAGGTGTGTTATCGGTGGCACGGCCAAATACCAGTGATTCCATGCCTACTGTCGCCTACGCGACCTGGTCCGTGTGTGTCAAAGCCGCTGACATCCGCATCGATAAGAAAGCCTCTCTGCTAGTAGGTATTCGTCAGACGCAGCTACCCCTATGCACCATGTCTTTCGCCTGGGATAATCGTGCGCACACCAATCAAACAGCATGAGCGACTAATGTTTGCCTTTTACTTTCACGTAGTATTCACAGCTCGAGTAAAGGGCGACCGACAACTATGTCGCAACAAAGATGCACGGTGCGCATTGGCAAAGACAGCAAAAATGCGTGCTCATTGAGTGATGCCTGCAGCGCCCATTGCAGCATTATCAAGTGCCGTTAGCCAGAGATGAATGGCATGCTCCATCGCACACTGTTCTTGCTTACCGATAACACCGCAGGCTTCACGGCCGCCGGCGTGCCCTGTGGTGAGTGAGTCCGAGTGCTTGCCAAGACCAAGATCGTCCTCGTCGGTGTGGACCACGATAGTGCGGCCAATGACACTGTGCGGCCCAATCAGTTTCACCTGAGAGTCGCGGATTTCGACGTCGACACCGCCGTTCTCGCCAGCAATCACGTTGCCAAGATCGCCCGCATGACGTTCTGTGGCATCAGGGGCACCGTGATTCTTGTTGAATGGGTTAAAGTGATCACCGGCCGAAGTGCAGCCGTTGGTGTTGTCGCCAAATTCGCTACGCAGGGTGTCGTTGTCGTAGCATCAGCATCAGGCAGCAGTAATAGCCACTGCCTGGTTGTGCCTCTGCAATACTCACTGGATGTGGAAGCCGTGCTTGCCTGGCCTCAGTCCATGGAGCTTGCCTGTAATGATAGTCTCGCTATTTTCATCCTGCTGCTCAAAGTAGATGGTGCCACCGGGTGCGGTATCACCACGGTGCTTGGAAAAGGTCACAGCCTCCTTGACGGCCTCCTTGACCACCGCGGACTTGCTGTCGTTTTCGCGAAGGAATGCAACAGCCTTGACCATGTTGACGATGTGCGTATGTGTATTTGCTAGAGTGCGTAAATGCAGTGGAGAATCGAGTGGATAGCTAAGCGTAGCAATACTGGATATGCGAAGGGAGATGTGACCTGCCGGTGGTGCTTAAATATGTCGCCAGGCAAGCCATATCTGTTGCGCTGATTACCTCTAGTGCGCGTCATTGCGATGCAAACCACCGCCACATGACACAAACTAATCGCACGCACACCCTTCTCAGACACGCCCATCTCGTCATGGCCTAGTCATGACGCAGCCAGCCCGTCTCGTTAAACTGCCGGCCAAAGCAGGCACCCTCTATGACAACTGTTCCGTGCTCTCGATCAAGGGTGAGCTCATGTTCCGCTGTGGCCGGTAGGTGACTACGGGGTCCCAAAAGAACGACGTAATTCACGCATGTCCTGCGTAGGAAGCGCGTCCAATGGTATTTGTCGCGCGGACTAGCTCGTCGCATAGAGCCACCGTCGCTGGAGGGTAACGATGACAGCAGCCTCGATGACGTTGCCGGTGGGCTGCCCATCGTCATACAGCTGACGTTTACGGCACGGGGTGATGGCCGTGCTGGGAACGCCTTTTACCTGGAGGACCGGCGCGATGCCTGTGTCTGCTGTAACCGCCAGCAGCAGCTGACAATGCACCATGTTGGTAGGTGCGCCTATAGCAGCTTGCGTCAGTGCATACATTGACACGGCCGGAGACGTCATGTAGTCCCGGACTTGTATCGCCAGCATATGCCACTTTCCGTAAAATCACGCTCGGTAAGTTAGCATTGGACCAACATGGGTTGTAGCTTTATCTTACGACCCTCTCCATGCTAGTCGTATGACGTGCTGCCGCTCTGCATACAGTGCCATGATGGCTACGAGCGACATGCGTACCGGCTCAAAGAGGCAATCGCAGCGCAGTATGGTGTGCCGCTTGTAGGACGCGGCTGGGTGCAGTGCCGTGAGGATGGCCATGCGCGCCGTGCTGCATGTGCTTTACTGCGCAATGCTGCGGTAATCCCTGAAGCACGCCGTGCAGAACTAGCGACCACCGTACGTCGCTGGTGGATGGCAAGCAACGAGCATCAGGAAGAGAGCGCCAGCTCTGCCGTGGCAAATGGGCAGCTTCACGAGGGTATCCCACAGCGCGTGCTTGAGCGTGCTAGCCAGCTTGAAGACCGCGTACGTGGACCGGATTTCGTGGAGCATGGTCCGTACGTTGTAGCGCAGCTGTTACTCCGCCAATGCAGCGACGACCTCCCTGACGATGCAGCCAGCGAATGTCTCGACAAAGATGACCGCCAAAACCACGTCCGATGGCCTGATCTTGAGGCATTTGTACAGCAGTGGCGCCAGCACTTTCTTGATCACGCAAAACCCGCACATCTCTCGCCGCACTGGCGCGTCAATGGCACCATCTACACGGGTGATCAACGCTAGATTCAACACACAATACACGTTCATTGTCGTAGAGAACGCCACCACAGCGTCCAAGTATGCGCCAGGCCATTGGCCACGTCTACACAATCAAATCCTCCACAGGCCAGTCCTCGTAGCTGCCGTCGGGCAGGAAGCGGCGGATGACCAGCGGAATCTTCTTCTCCACCAGCTCCTTGTGTGCGACCATCAGTGCATCCGTCTCGCCCTCCAGCTCCACCAGTACGGGTGCGTTCATGCTAAACACCGCAACGTCAGCTCTAGCCAAGCGCGCTATGTTGTCCGAATAGTTCATGGCACGCTGGTCAAACGACTCACCTCAGCTGCAGCGCGCGTGTGCCAAGAATGCGCGCACGCTCGTACTTTGTCATGTACGGCGTAGTGATGCGGTCTTTGGGATCGGTGCCGCGCTGCTCGCTGCGCCAGACCGACTTTTGGATCACCTCGACCTTTTGCTCGTCGGCGCCGCCCCATCCATACGCCTGTTGGCCTGCAGCAGATCCGCTGTATGTCGCATATGTGCATATATGCACCCCACAGCGGCTAGAAACACCCGCATAGACACATCGAGTCACGCCGTATAAGCAGCTGTCCGCGGCAAAAACAATGCAGCGCACTATCAACTTACCGACATGTGTGTGATTGCGCCGTGGATGGCGTGGCAGTAGACCAGTCGCAAGGGTCGATGAACGCGCATACAACGCCATCAGCATCAACACGCTCATCAGTAGCATCCCGCTCGCATACTCACGTCTCCTCCTGTTTGATGGACGACATGACGGCAGCGATGGTAGCGGCAAGGGCGGATGCAGCGATGCAGCAGACAGCGACAGAGTTGATGGCAAACGAAAAAAGAAAGCGGCCGCCTGCTGGTGTACTTGAGCGTAGAGTGTTTTCGGCGAAAAAGTCGCCCTGGCCGCCAGTGTTTCTTTTTTCTCTTTTCGCAAAGCACAGCGTCGCTCATTCGCCGTTTTCTCGGCTTCTGTATCCACACGTATCTGATCAGCGCCCAACATGGGTAAGCGTCCGCACGCCCGCCGTGTCAACCGGCAGCCAACGCAGAAGAATACGCGCCGTCTTGCTAAGCGTACGGCGCGTAAGCGGCCCATGACGCGCGATCCAATGGTGGCCAAGCACTGGGACGAGCGGCTGACGGTGCGCCAAAACTACGCGCGGCTCGGCCTGGCCCATCGTGTCAACGGCGTGTCAGGCGGTATGGAGCGCAGCCGTGAGGTGGAAGAGGCAGCTTCGGATCCCGAGGACGAGCGCGTGCGCAAGGCAACCTTTGCCGACCCGCTGCTGGACGGCTCGCTGGAGGATCCGTTTGAGATGGCGCGGCGGCAGCTGCAGCTGACGGGCGAAGAGGATCTGGATGAGGAGACGCTCAAGAAACGCCTTGGTCCTGGCCGTGCTATGATCAAGCGCGATGACCAGGGCAACATCATCAAGGTGGTGATGGGCACTCAAGTCGACTCGGACGATGAGGACACGCTGCTGCCGCAGGTCAAGGCACGCTCCAAGCTGGTGGAAGGTGCGTTATGGATGCGCAGACAATGCAGAAAGACCGCGCGAATGCTTACACGCCCACTTGATCGACAGAGATGGAGCGCCAGGTGGCTGAGCACGTTCCGTTCCAGCGGTTCCTGTCGCCCGGCGAGATTGACTGGGCAAAGAAGCTGATTGCCAAGCACGGCGACAACTATCAGGTAGGCATGGTGGCCAGCGTGTGGACATGTGCCATCCTCATCGCTCACTGAATGTCATGATGCGCATTGTGCCCAGGCCATGTTCCGTGACATGAAGCTCAACAAGCTGCAGCGCACAGTAAGCCAGATTCGCCGAGTCTGCGAACAATACCTAGCATCTACCCAGGCCTAAGTTGCGAGCCTAGCGTGTAGACGTCTTTCTACCAACATAGCTTCCGTTTCTAGACATTCATTGTTTTGGTGAAGGCGGTTGACGGGTGGTTACACTGTGAAGGTGGTCGCCGTCCAGTGCCTCCTGGTTACCAACGCGGCTCCTTGCGCGTGGATGTGACTGCTTATGGCACCCTTGTCCTTGTTCATTGCAAGCACCTTGTAATCTAGACTGTCTCGTTGAGATTGCGCCTTGAAAAGCACGCCAGCGTTTATGCCTTGCGGCCGCGCAGCTGCACACAGCGCCCACGCCACACTGCCCTTTCCACGCACCGTGCCGCCCACGCTTCCATCTTTGCGCCACCCTAGATTACCCATTACTTGCAGACGCGCTGCAGACGCAAGCTAGCGTGCGTGCGTGCGTGACGGCAAAACGACCGTCTAAAGCAAAGCAACCAATGCCAGACCGGCTAGCCAGGCGAACGGCAACGCCGCCGCCACCGTCGCCACCGCCGCTGCGTCGATGGCTGCGTCGCCAGTGCTGGCGCCCAAAGAGACTGCTTCGACTGGAGGACTACGCTGCGCGCGAACTGCTTGCGCTGCTTACCACCGAGACTAGCACGCCATTGTCGGCCAGCGGGTCGTTGAGTAGGGCATGCCGGCAACGCGCTTCCTCGCGCTCCTTGACCGCCGCATTCCCAAACGCAAGGTCAGCACAGCGCGGTACGACTGCACCCGCCATACTACGCCTGCCTGTGGAGCTGGTGCTGGCTTTCATGCGACTGCTGCCACCTGAAGACGTGTTTGCGCTAGAACGCACCTGCCATCGTCTGCACTGTGTACTGGCGGATAACGCGGAAATGCGCTATGCCACCATGTATCGCTGGCGGTTTGCTGCCTGGCGCAGCGAGCATGCCCTCTTGCAGTACTGGCGCAAGCAGTTTGGGCTGTCACAGTGGCGTGATCTCTACGAACGACGCGCGCGATTGGAAACACGTTGGCGTAACGGCGACTGGCGCTTGCTGACGGCTCAGCTCCCAGGCTATGACAGTCTGGGCGCACATGCTTTGCTGGTGAGCGTTGGCGTGGGCGTAATGGCCGCAGTACGCGCTGGCGGTGCAATGGCACGCATTGCGCTGGAGTCTGCCAGTGTACACGCGACGCCGCCATTGTCCGGCGATGTTGGTGTGACGATGCGTGTGATGACATCGCACGATACTCGCTCGGCAACCGAGCTACTACCCGCGGTGGAGGAAACCGCCGGCCGGCCGGTAGAACTGCGCGCCAACGAGCACTTGGCCATGACGGTCACTCATACGGACCAGGCCGGCATGGCGTCGGTGGTGATGCTGTGGTGTGCGCGAACGATGCGCTTTCTCGGTAGTCTGTCGATTGGCGCCGCCAACTGTCGACTCATTGGCCGGCGTATTCTCAAGATTGTTCCATTTACTGGCGAAGCAGCCGTCTATGAACTAAATCCCAGCACGTCGGCTGGCCTGCCACAGCTAACAGAGCGCCCGATGCCGCATCTGGGATGGCGTTGGGATGTTTTGGCAGCACACCCACTGCAGCAGGACCGCTGGCTGCTGGCCGGCGGTAACGAGGCCAACCGGCCGGCCATGTCGCGCTGGGCCATTGTCGATCTGGCTCGACCGTCCTTTAACGTTGTGTGCAAGGGCGCTATCCAATTCAATGCCACGACGGTGCATGTTCTGGATGTGCAGCTAAACGGCCAGACTATCATGCTAACGGGCAGCGCTGGCGCGCATGTCTCGGAAGCGCCACATCAGCATACTGGCCAGGATAGTCTGGATGCCTCTCTTGCACCAAATGGCAAAGCAAACGTGGATCGTCTAGACGACCTTCTGTGCATGTCGCGCCAGGACAGTGGCGCCACCGATCTGGAAGAAAAGACAGACTCGCTCTGGGCGACGCAGTATCGCTGGCTCTATGTGCGCGCGATAGACGGCAGCTATCGCTGGGCACGCCGCTTCGTACTTGGCCATGTGCGTGCGGTACATTTGCACGCCGACTTGGATCGTGTCTATGTGCACACTACCATGCAGCAGCTCCGCCTCTTCCGGGCGCGTGATGGCGTCATGCTGGGATGCATCGACTTTTTCGGCGGTGCACATTTGTACCATGTCCTTGGGTCACTCTGGCTGTCGGTGGACCCAGGGCACGGCTTTGACTGTCGAGGCAGCGCAGCGGCAGGCTGTAGTCGGCGATGCCTTCGCACTGGCACCTACACCGAGGAAGAAGGCGTGGCAGGCCAGCCGCCCAATGCCTCGGCGCTTGCCAAGCACCATGCGCTACGAGAGCGTCTTGCACATCCGCCGACCAACGAACTGGGTGTGCAGCGGTTGGTGCTCTACGACATGGCGCGTGCTTGTCTGGTGGGCGTCTTTCCCTTGCCGCGCGACCAGCGCTTGGCTATCGGCGGTACACTGCCGTTTGCGGTCAATCCAGCTCAGTTTGCATTTCGCGATGGCAGTGGCATTGCGGCCAGCCTGACCTTTGACTATGAATAGCTTGGCCATTGGCTATTCACTGTACGCTAGCATAAACTATTTGCGCAGTATGTCGTCGCTACTACCGTCGCATTAAACCTGTCCGCTCACAGCCCACGCAAAAACACATGCTGAACTAGGCGCAAGAACGCGTGTACGTAGTCGAGTGGCAATTTATTGCCGCAAGAGGCAGGACGGCACATGCACACGCGTAGACGCGCCAGCGCAAGCGCCACCATCGCCATTCAAGGGCAACGGCTAGCTGGGTCCGCGAAGGGCTGAAACATCAGCTTACTGGGCGTACGACCAGGTGCTGCGATAGCAACAGAGCAATTTGGTTAGCGTCAAAGCGCATAAAAGCTGCCACGGTTGTCGCCATCCTCCTCCACGATGCCAGCGAGCGTCCTCGCCAGCAAACACGGACCATACATGCAGACGCATACACGCGCGCAGACTTACTTCTTCAGGTAGCCATCCTGAGTGGCCAGGCGGTTGAGCGAGTCGTCGGCCTCACCCTGGGAGCGCAGGAAACCGCACAGAGCGTAGGTGTGGAACTTGCCGTTGAGGACACCCTTGGAGTTGACATCGCCAACGTTGATCTGGACCGAAGCGTGGTCCTTGGCGGTGATGAGGCGGCCAGTGGCGGAGCTATAGGACAGAGCGTGCGCACCGTCAGCGATGGCCAGGCTGGAGGCAGCAATGCAGACAGACGCGTAACAGCCGCGCGCTGCGCCACGCCCATCAACGCATGCGTACACCCGGACGAACCGACGCGATCTCACGGCCGCACCGCTGCGCATCCAATCACCGCAGGCAGCACGCCACCGTCGATCGAGTGCACCGTGGAATCGGCGTCGTGCCCAGGCAGCGCCACAGCGGATCCACTTGTCCGCAGACTCACCACTTGCGCGGCACGTAAAGGTCAACGCAGACACCCTGATCGTTCTCCATGGCGATTGAAAAAGAGAGGTGGTTGTGTACGAACACGCAAGGCGGCCGGTTATACCTGGACTCCTGAGTAGAGTGTTGGGCGAAAGAGAAGGAACAAAAGGCCAGATACGTGGCTGGCACATTCACCTCAACACCCGCGCTCACTGGCTCAGCGCGCCTCCATTAGGGCTCGCTTCTTTTTTTCAGTAATCAGTGAGAAAATTTTTACCCCTCGTCGCCTTGCTGCCACCACCACCGCCACTAAACTGCCACTTGCCATAAACTGCCATTCCACCAGCCCATCGCCAATGCGGCGCAGCGCCAGACAGATGGATATATATTATAGTAGTACACGGCGGGAGCAAACAGAGCAGGCGAAAACAATAAGCCATCGTGGAAAGCACCGTTGCCTGGCAGTATAGTACAAGTGCAAAATCACCCACGCAAAGAGGCGCTCAAGCATAGGGAGAGGCTGGCACGCCCATCTCATGTCTGTGCGGTCGCGTGTAGCGACGAGGCGCGATATCGATCAGGCGAGCGCTGGCTGCGTGCACCACCGTTTTGCGCACGACCGCGGTTGCTGGACTGCTGCTGCGGTGCTGACGGTACTTGCGGTGGCGAGTGCGCCTGCTGCTTGGACGTTGGCGGCTCCTGTGGCGACGACTCCGGTCGCTGGCTATGGCTGCCGCCCTGGTTGCGTCGACGACCGCGTCCCGACTTGTTTCGCCGCGGGGGTGCACTGTCGGTAGCTGGCTGTCGCAGCGCACCGACCGCTTGCTCGGTAGGCTCCGACATGAGCGAGCCCGACGACGAGGAGGCCGAGTCTAGCGATTGTGACGGGCCATGCCGCAGCTGATGCAGGTCGTGTTCCAGTGACGCCGTCCGCGGCTTATTGGACATTAGTCGACTTGGCTGGTTGCTGCGCAACTGCGCATAGCCTTCAGATGCCGTCATGGACGAAGCGTCGCTAGCCAGTGTGCCATCCGAGTCACCCGAGTCGCCGCCGGTGTACATTGGCGCGCCCTTGGGCCAGGCAATGCGTCCGTTTTCACGCGGCGACGGGAATGGCGACGGATCGGCATGGCCTGGTTGGCGCACGGCCATTGGCAACGCACCTCCATGTACTGCTCGCTCTCCCTTTGTAGCATCAGACAACAAACGGACATGCTGTGGCTGATTCTCCAAATCCTGCTGCTGCTGCTGCTGCTTGGAGCGTCGCTTTGACTTGCGCCCACGGGTGGTAGACGAAGTTTGTCGCCGAGAAGGTTGGCCACTCTGCCCCAAAGCAGCTGCGTCTCCGCTCGAGCTGCTGCAGTCGGCATGCGCTGCATCTTGCCGTGCATCGGACAGGTGACCGGTCGCTTGCATGACGACTGACGTGCCTGTCCGTTCAACTGCCGCGGTCGGATGCAACGATGCTGTTACATGCGACTCTGCGCGTGGCGGAGAATTTGCATTGCAGCGCGCGCTGCTGGTCGGTACGGTCATGTTGCCGTGAACGACAGGTACCATTGCAACGTTGAGACCGATCTCGCGAGAGGCACCTGTAGAAACGGCACGCGGGCGGCGCTGGTAAGGCGGCACTTGTGCATGCCGCTGCTGAACTGGAAATGCGTGTAACGTTGGTCGCGCCTGCGGGTACATGCCGAGCGCATGGGCCAGCTGTGGCGGCGACGGAGGCGATGCAGATGATACAGGCGGCGATGGAGCAGGCATCCGCGGTCCGGCCATGCCGATAGCACTCATGGTGGGTGCGCCCGCGTATACACCTGGCGGTGCCCATCCTTGTAATGGCACTGCGGTGCCATCAGGTTGAATGCGCAATCCTGCTGGGTGCAGTCCTGATTGAAAGCCTTCAGGGCCGTTGATAGCGTGCGCCAGCATGATCGGCCCTTCACGCTTCCAGCCGTGCTCACGTTCAGGTCCAGTGCGCTGCAGAGCTAATAGGGGCGGCGCACCAGCTACACCGTGCGGGACGACGTGGTGATGCTGCACATGCGGCGGCAAAGACACGGAAAGAGTCGGCACGCCTCCAAATCCAGGAGGTGGCATTGTCAAAGCATGTCGAAATGGCCGCTCGGCCTGCGGGTCACCATGCGAGCCATGACGAGCATCGCTGATAGAACGTGCACCGGCACCAGCCAACGTGGCAGATGGTGAAGAGGCATCGTGAGCATGGATACCCGCCGATACGGCACGCGTCACTGCTGGGGCGACCACCGCCAGGGAAGCTGCGTGTTCCGAGAAGCGCGCGTCCGATGCTGCTGCTGCTGCTGCCGCTGCCGCTGCTGCAAAATTCACCAGCTCTGGCCCCGACTGCTGGCCCGGTGAGGCAGAAGCCGTTGCGGCAGTAGAAGCGCGAACTGGTTTACGACCCTCTGCCGATGCTGTGGGCGCACCAGATACACCGCTAGATGGTGACTCCCGCGTTTCCTTTGTGCTCGTGCCCGCGTCCGCGTCAGTTGCTTTGCCAGGCTTTTCGCCATCCTTCTCCTTGGTCTTGCTAGGCACCGTCGTCAAAAAGACAAACCGCTTGGCCATGCCCGAAAGATCGGCATACTCGTGCAGAATAGTGAGTGCGCGGCGGAACTCGTCACGTATACCGCTGGCGCTGACTTCATCCGCACTGTTGCCAAGGTTGCGGAACTGAGTGAATGGCTCCTCAACACAAAGCATGCGGTAGTTTCGACCGGTGTGCCAGCCCTTCTCCTCCTTGGACAAACAGCGGCCCAGACGCACAGACACCACATCGTGCTCGTAGTCGAAAGTGAGCGCGTAGCTGTTGGAACGATGCCGCACACAGGTGCCGTCAGTAAGCATCAAGCCAGCAATGCGCCGCAGCAAGGGCCCACTTACTATTTGAAGAAGCCGTACAAAAGTGCACCAAGAGATTCATGGTTGGCATAACCAAATCCAGTGAGCTGCGTAACATCCTCATAAAAATAACCGGGTTTTGCGTTCTCTGGTCGTTTAAACTGCTGCAGCACCGGTAGAATCGGCGGGCTTCGTGTCTGCAAGTAGAAAATGACCATATTCACCCAGGTGTAGGTGGAGAGCGTGCCGCCGCCCGCTGCACCGGATATAGCCGCACAAATTAGCCGGCCGTGTACAAGATAGCGGTGGTTGATCACGTACCAGCATCGTTTAGCTCTCGGCGTTTAGACCAGTACTTGATAATCATCGTAAGGGGTCGAACCCGCGGATCTATCGATACGTACGCGCGCACCATGCAGGTGTTCTGCACCGAGAGCGGGTTGTTGATGTTGATGTCGCACGCCAGATCGCTAAGCATGCCAGTCAGCCAAGTGCTTGCCGACCACCATCAGCGTTCGCACACTCACTATTCCGGGTCCCATAGCTTAACGATTGGCACCTTGGCGCCAGAAACACAGAATACTCGACGCATGCCATCTGGAAACACGCATGCCCGTCATAGCGCGTGAGTCACCAATATCGCAAGGCGGGCTGCGTCTATGTTGCCTCACGTTTCTGCAATCCAGATGCCAGCGTATACACGTCGCATAATCCAGGCCAGTCCGTCATCAGACAAATATCTACATCGCTGTAGGACGTTGCCAGATTGCTCATAGTAGAGCTGCACAAACATACGATGCGACAGTAATTAGCCGCGAGACATCAACATGAGTGTGCTGCCATCATGACAAAATAAAAGCACGTCGCTACGCAACAATGCTCGCACACCGCAACGGTCTACTAACCCAAACAGTTGAGCGGTTGCGCCCCGATTCGGCCATTCTGTATCTATAATATGCTGAAGTTTGGCGACAAACTTTCTCCGCCGCTCAATACTTCTTACGTTAGGCAGTAATGCCTGATGCACAGGGTGAGTGCCAGCATGACGAACAGCCAGTCGTCTTTCCACGTACCTGGTAAAGGATCAGCATATCACCCGTAAGCTTTAGCTCTTTCTCCGAAGATAACACCCAGCGCACCGGCTGAACAGATTCACGTGCGCCTCCATTGCTTGTCTCCACATCAGTATCGCTGCTATTGTCGCTCTGTCCATCCGCACTGGCTTTGTCGTCTGTTTCCTTGCTACCACATCCTTCCTTCTGGTCTTCGGGACAGTTGATATGGCGCGCAGAAGAGGCAAAGATAGCTGCGGACAGTGCTGCAGCAAGGGACGATGCTGCCGACTGTGACAGTGCGTTGGCGTAATTGGGGTTGTCCTTGCTAGCGACAGCGCTTGACGGTGACGATTTTGCCCCTGCCGCCTCTACGCCAATACTAGCTGCTGGTGTGCCACACTTTAGCAATTCCGTCAAATTTGATACCGCGGCCGGATAGGCGTAGGGGAGCAGTGACAGCAGAGTGGCCGGATTCATGTGTCTATGCATGCCCAACAGCAGCGACGTGGCAGTGGCAGGATCGAGACCTGTAGCCGCGGGTGGTGTCCCATGCTGGATCATATCAGCTGCAACGCTAGCATGCTTTTTCCCAGATGCCACCGTTTCCTGCGACGATACACATGGTGATCCGTCGGTGCGCTGCGCCGCCGTAAGGGTCGGTGCACTCGAGGCCAGACTAGACGTAGTAGCTGTTGGTGTACGCACTGGCGATGCGGACAAAAGATGATTTGCTGGATGGGCCAGTCGCATGTGAGGCGACATGGCGACCGCAATACCGCCTGTGTCGGAGCCAGCGACCACCGGACCTGTTGGCACCATGCAGTGCGACGAGCTGGCATGCTGGGGCACGTTTTGATGTTGCATCGGGTGCGATTGCGATTGCGTCGGTGTCAGCGGCATTTGGTAGTGGTGCAGGCGCCGTGGCGACTCGCGATTTACCGGTTGGCTTGGAAGACTGCCACTCTCCGCAGACGACACGCCAACCGAAAATCCTGGCGGACAGCGACCAACATAGAGCCCCGTGCTGCTCGGCACCGGCGGACTGCCCATGGCCATGCTACTACTGCTGGTCGAGTACGCGCCGTCGGTAACGGCTGTGGCTGAAGACGTGCTGCTGTTGGTCCGGGCCCATGAACGCCGTTTCTGCTCTGGCGAGCGCTGAAGGGGCTGTGGCGACCCACGATGCGCTGGTGTGCCCTTTCCATCCAGAGACGGCGAAAACTGCTGCGAACGCACATGCACAAACTGCTGTGGCGGAGGTTGCTGCGCGGGGACAGGCGATGCAGACAAGTGCGTCGACGACAAAGATTTTGCCGGTTGGCCCGGCACAGGAGGCGACGGTGTAGGGAGCGGATAGTAGATTTGCGGATGCGTCGGTGGTGACGATGACGCAAACTGCAGCATTGCTGACGAGTGCATCTGCACCGGATGGCGACCCGTGACGTAGTTTTGCGGCATCGCCACGGCAATAGGCGAGGACGCCGCGGAAGGTGAGGACGCCGATGATGCTGGTGATGGCTGGTATGGCGACGCACAATGCGGCGGCGGCGGTGGTGGTGGTGGTGGCAGCTGCTGTTGCGGCTGTAGCTGTCGGTGTGAAGTCCGCTGTGCCATCTGCTGTGCTTCATGCTGTCGCCAGTGCATCTGCTGGAGTTGCATCTGCTGCATCTGCATTTGTTGCGGTGACAGGTGCTGCTGCTGCTGCTGCTGCTGTGGTGGTGGTGGTGGCTGGCGTGAACGTGACGCAAACTTTGACGCAGATTGAAGCTGTGGTGAGCAGTTGGAGGCGGCCGGTGAGGGCGCGCGCACACTGTCGGCTGCACCAACGGCTGCTAATGCGTCTGGCAAAGGCATGGTGCGTTCTCGGACCTGACGCGACAACGGACTGATGCCGTTGATGGGCATGGGCGACACGGGTGTGCCAGAGACAGAGCGCCTGGCCACGGCATCACCGCTCGTCAGCTCGCCAATGTCCTTTGCTGCCAAGGCTGCAGCATTGGATGACGAATGCGACTTTGCGTGTGCACGGCCGCCCGTGGCACCCGTGACCCGGCGTTGAATCGCCGAGGATACGCCGCTTGGTTGGCCCGTGGCCGAAACACAAGCCACGGGTGGTGCCGTTGCAGC
Organism: Thamnocephalis sphaerospora; assembly: GCA_003614735.1. Classification (NCBI taxonomy): domain Eukaryota; kingdom Fungi; phylum Zoopagomycota; class Zoopagomycetes; order Zoopagales; family Sigmoideomycetaceae; genus Thamnocephalis; species Thamnocephalis sphaerospora. Next base: position 12,199 of record KZ992473.1, on the reverse strand, counting down.
ACGTGGCGGTTCGCAAAAGACAGCGGTGGCTATCGTTGCAGCCGGCCTACGCAGCTGACCGTCCGCCGTGAGCATACTATGCCGGCGGGATGACACGTCACCAAACAGCAGTGGCGAGCCAGAAAAGAAACGAGCCACGTCCAAGGTGTCAATGCCGTTTCAAGCGCCAATGACCACAAGCGCAAGGATAAATGCGATGATAATGCTGCTACGACGACGACGGTAGTTGCGGTTGCTGATGATGAGACGCCGCGGATATGCGTGCGTGCGTGCGTGCGTGCGTACACTCTACAGTTCAGGCGCTATCGTGCAACGGTCGATGCGGCTGGTCTACGACGAGAAGCAGCTGCATACGTACGCGACAAGACAGTCAGCGATGCAGTGTGTGCAATCCCAACGACGCCAGTGACCTCGGCCGCCTGCCACCACCGCATATACCCTTGATGCGCTTCAAGCACCAGACATCATTTCCCGATAATGCTTTCGTGACACCGGTTGGCCCTAAATGTCTATCGCGGCGGCTTACCTGCGTCTGTTGTCAATGTATGGCCGGCAACTGAGGTTGATTCCTCCCACAAACGCTGCCTCCGGGGCAAACCAGCTGGGGGAGAGGGCGCGGCGTGTCCACTAAGCGATGAGGAGGAGAAGAAGGAGACCAGGTGGAAGGCGGCGACGACAGTGTCTAGAACGCTGCACGCTGAGCTGACTTGCAAACGGATGAGCCAAGTTGGCGGCTGCGGGACAAGTTGCGTGAACGAGCAAGCGTACGAGTGAGCGCGCGTATGTACGGGTGTGCGTGGGTGGTGCGCGCGCGTGCGGGTGTGGTATGTGTGTGTGTTTGCTGGTGGGTGCGCACGCGTGGCGAAGAAGCGGAGGAAGCACAAGGTTACGGGTGACTTGTTAGCATGCGGAGAAAAAGGACGACGCTAAGGACGACAAAGGAGCGGCACTGTGGGCGCACGTGTGGGGCAGTGCAGCGCCCAGGTTAGGTTGCAGCGTCGGCAAGGGCGTCTGCGTCTGCGCGTGGGACGAGGACTGGTCGGCGGCCGGACGCAAGAGTAAACGGGCCGACGAAAGCGGGCGGACAACAGGTGCAAGCAAGGCAGGAAGTGAGTGTGTAGGAGAGAGAGAGAGAGCAAGCGAGAAAGGAGTGCGTGTAAGGCAAGTGCGATGCAGGGGTACGTGAACGACGACCGCTTGAAGAGACGGAAAGCGTAAACGATTGCCACGCCGACAGGCTGTAACAAGTTACCACACAGAGTAAGCGAGAGCGAGAGTGCGAGAGTGCGCAGTCGCTCAAGGTCCGACCACTGCCGACTGGAATGAACAGGCTGGGCAGCGAACAGGAGGTGCAAGCGTGTAGGTGCACACCCGATAAAAGTAGTGGTAGCGGCCAAAGCAATGACGGCGGCCGAACAAGGCGCAGGTGGTAAGCGGAAAAGGCAAGAGGCGAACGCAAGGTGGACAGACTAAGCAGCGGCGGCGGCGGCGTAGCCACACGCATGCACGCACACACACACACACACACACGCACACACAGCGTACGAGCTTGCGGAGAAATGGGAGAGATAGAGAGCACGCAAGGAGGCGTGGCGGCAGGGACTGGAACCAGGACAAGTAACCGAACAGAGTGACATCCAGCGCCGGCGGTCTGGGCAGGCATGCGCTATATACCAGCACTGCCCAGAGTGATGGAACGGAGAAAAGGCCAAACTTGGAAAACATGGCGTATGTACTCGCTTGCGACGCATGCTCCTTGATCGAAACAGCCTCTTGTCGGCGTAGCACCAAGCCGTGCCGGTGCCGGTGCCAGTGCTGTCGCTTGGGATCTACGACGAGCGACCAGATGCAAGGCGTTGTCGCCTGATAAGCGTGCATACTGGCTGCTTGGCTAAACGGCCAGGACGCCAGGGCGGTCGACGGCCGCTGTCGCGGGCGGAGCATGGGCGTCATCCTGCCCGTCGGCTTATGCTTCCGTAGCTATGCAGCTGTCGCATGTTGCCGCCAGCCTGTGCGATAGACAGCGGTAAGACCACGCGGCCACAGTGTTACCAGCAAATGGCCGTCAGCGGCGCTGGCCAGCCCCTTCGTTCATAGGTGCCGAGCGCAACACAAACACGGCGAGTGCAGGCACTTGGCACGGAGTGCCCCAGTGACACCGGCCTCGCCACAGACCATAAGCACATGTGTGTAGAAGGAGCTCATCTTATTTCCCGATGAACCCACCGTGCAGAACACGGGTCATGAACAAGGGCCGCTACATGGTACGAGAATGGAAAGTAGGGGGATAGGAAATGGCACACACAGAACACATTGCACGGCATCCAGCGCAGTCGTCAGATCAGCTAGGGCCTGGCGGCTGCGCTATGGCCGCTCTGTCCGCGAAGATGGCCATGCCGCCGCCGCAGCAGCAGCCTCCTTGCGGTCCCCCTGCTTGATGGCGAGTTCGTCGGCCGACGCAGGCTCCGCGTCGTCGTCGTCATCATCTTCCGAGCTGCTGCGGTTATCGTGGGCGCCTGTGCCCGTGATCACGCGTACGGCAACACGGCAGATGAGCGCGAACCAGTAGATGATGAGTATCTGCAGTGCACCAAACAGCGTCAAGAAGAAGTAAGGTGTGTTCAGAGTTAGGAAAAGACCGCGTGGCGGATCCCAGATGGGCGAAAGGTACATGACGCCCTCGGCGTAGGCGGCATAGCAGACGTGCGCGTACAGGTAGAAGCGTGTGTAGATCCAGGCCAGCATAAACAGACCAAACATGGTGTCGCAGGCTTTTTGGAACCGTGCATAGCGCAGGCATTTGGCCAGCTAAGATCAGGGACGGGTGCGCGTGCAACGTAAACATCAGTCACCTGGCGTATCTCTGCATCGCCGGTACTCGACTTACCGCCAGGAGAATGTCGGCCAGATCCATCATACACAGCACGGCATTGCCGAACCGGGTAAAGTTGGTTACGTACGAGGTAGCCAGCAGAATCGCGGTCACGATATGGTGGGTAAACATGGCCACGTAGTCTTTACGCCGTGCCTCCACATGTATCACGTAGATTAGGTGTAGTGTGTAGGCCAGCGAGGTGAGATAGTACATCTTGAAATGCCAGGTGTAGTCGCGATGCGGATAGTTGATCCAAAAGTACTTTGTGTCGAACCAGTGCGGTGAATGATACATGAGATACTAGCACACGCGCATGTCCAAAGCGACATCTTTTGTGAGCCACTCGCTCCCTCGGCGGCACTGACGCACTCGCGCCTTTTCACATACCATGCCCGACAGCCAGGATACGGTGTAGTAAAGAAAGACGTAGCCCTGCTCCTTGAAGCGCTCTACCTTACCCGCAGTGCGTACGCCCAATCGCCGAGCCAGCGGCTCCAGCAGATAGCGCATGACAAAGGCGCGTATGAGCGTCAACGTGAGTGCCATATACACAACAAAGCAGGCATCCCAGTATCCGCCGCGGTAGTAGGCGCCCTGCAAACGGGTCACAGGCGAGAAAACTTCCATAGGATGCACGTCCGTCTCCTCACGGAAGCCATGATGCGCCGGCTGCCGATATTGCAGCCGCGTAAACAGGCGAGCCGTCTCCACCCCGCAATAGTCTAGCACCAGCAGGCCGGCAATGATGCACAGTGGCACATCTGTTTGCCGCAGACACCGCGCACGTGTGAGCCAGTGCAGCAAAATGTGCAAGTAGGTCAGCAGCCTGTGGCTGACCATGGTAACTCACCAAACTGCCACCGCTCCAGTTTGGCGACAGCGGCTCGTTTTGCCTTTAGAAACGACGGCACTGGCTCCTCTTCCGCAGCGATACTGTTGGTGGACGGCGACAACGATGTTTGCAGACCGGCGCGATGGCGTGCGCGTAACGAGGTGGTTGGTGTGGCAGCCGCCGCTCCCATAGCTCGGCTCACGGGCGTAATGGCCGCCGACAGGTGGTGGGCCGGTGCGGCCGGTCGGTTCTGCATGGTGGTACTGGTGACAGAACAATGATGAGCAGGTCTAGAGCAGTCACCGTGAGGAGCGCAGCGCGTTCGTAATATCTGACAGTCGGCCGAGCAGGTACCGGTGGTGACGAATGCGAGTGGAATGCCGAGGCCAGGGAGAAGCCGCGCAGTGCAGGCTAGTCGTGCGCCTACAAACGTGCGGAAATAACGTGCACTGGTTTGGGTGGAACGTGGCGGACGCAGACAAGACAGTGCCAAAAGTGCAAACGCAAGAGAAACGAGCAACCAGCACAGACGAAAAGGCCGCGGTCTAGGTGGTGGCGAGAAGAGGACGTTTTCCTCGCGTGTACACCGGTGCTAGCGTGACGACAGGCGTGCGCGTGTGAGCGTGCGGAACGTGCGCGTGGCAAGAGAAAGAGTGGCGGGCAAACAGACAACGAACAGACGCGCTAGAAATGCATCAGGCGAACACGCTAGAAAAAGTGCGCTCGGCGCCGGTCGGCGGATAATTTATGTCCGGCTGCATCGCCATTTGCATTTGGCGCATGCCGTCCTTGCCCCATCCCGGAGCAGCCGATCTCCGCTCCACGTAGACAGTGATTCATCCTGCACGACCCGATTATTCAGCCGATAACAGCGACCGTGCAGGCAGCAGCAGCAGCAGCAACAGCAACAGTTCTTGGCGGTATGCAGGCTCGGTGCCGGTGACTGAGGCGGCAGCCGTCATGGAAGGTCGGCCGGATTTGGCGGCAAAGGCAACAGGGGAAGCCATGGCCAAGATATCGCAAGAAAAGCACAGACGGCCAAGAATACTTGGTGCATTCTGGTCGAGGCAGCCGTCTTGGCTGCAGCGTCATCGTACTCGCGCCCATACAGCTTCCGCTAGCCTTGCGCGAAGGACATTGGTATCAGTGCATGGACCGTTGCTGGTCCGCGACATCCATCTCGCCGCGTGGGCAAGAATGACGTTGCAATGCGTAAATTTTGCCTTTTTTGTTGCTTGTTCGCCACATTTGCTAATCGAGACAATCAGCATTTGGCGAGCAAACTGACCTGACCACACACTGTTTAGACTTGCTGGACAGTGACGACCGGCAGCGTCGCGACATCACTCCCGCTCAACACGCAACGCCGCTCAGCAGCGACAGTCTACGCGTGCGACAACGGCATTGGGAAGTGGCTGTGCTCTCTAGGCGCTGGTCCCAGGATAGAGCGCACCGAAAGCCCACACGACGGGAAGTGTCGATTCATACGCGGCAACATGAACACGCGAGCGGACGAGGGTGTGCGATCGTCGCTGCCTGCCGGTCAGCAGAGCGCGACGGCTGACGACGTAATGGAGCATGGCCAGCTGCTTACGTCTACGCTGCTGGCAAGCCCGGTCATTCGCGCGGCAGTGCAGGCGACACTGCGGCCAAGAAGCCAGCGACCCAGTGTTGTGTTTGCGCGAGTAAGTGTGTATGCGTGTGCATATAGCGGCAGGGTAATGTCACAGACTAACGTACATTGGCAGGCTACAGAACTGGAGCTACTGGAGGTTGGCTTTAGCGAGTCTGGCGGCAGTAGCAGCGCCTATTTGTCTAGCGTTCATCGCCAACCGACCTTTGGCACTGTGGCTCGCATGGCGGTGCTTTACGACTGGGCATCGGCCAATGCAGGCGGTCTATCTCACCACGACGATGGAGAAAGCAGCCAGATGGAAGAACGACATGCAACGGCGTCGCAGGAAAATGGAGGCGAGCGCAGCGAAAGCGGACATGACAGAGTAGCATACGAAGAGGACGGCAGCATCAACAGCGATGGAGATCACGGCAGCAGCAGCAGCAGCAGCAATGATGATGATGATGTGTTTATGGCTGACACCATGGATGTTGGGCCTATGGCGCACACGCGTAGTAGTGCGCGTCAACGTTGCCGACTGCCGCCTGCCGAGTGGATTCAGTCGCGTGACCTATTGGTGGTGACTTCGGACTCTGGCCTGCTGACGTTTCTGGCTTATGGATCGGCCGGATCTGCGGACTACTACACTGAACGTCCACAGGCTGGCTCAGTTGCCGGGGAGGGACGCGCCGAAAGACGGTGCAGCTTCCTTCCCGTGTATGAACATGTTCTCGGACATCCGGGACTGCCTTTTGATAATGCTGGCCATCATTTATGCGTGGATCCGTATTCGCGCGCGCTAGCCGTCTCTGGGTGGCAGAACGACCTGCGCGTTTTCCTACTACAGCCGGGTAATCCTAGGCATCCAGCAAGGCGACGGGGTCAGAAAATGGCGACACGACGTACATTGGACCCGATAGCACACGAGTTTGTAGTGAATGAAGAGCTGGGTGTGATTACCGGCATGACTTTTTTGTGGCCTCGCACAAGCGACAAGCACCGTATTCTGCTGGCTATAACTAATTTTAGGCAGGTTGCGCAGGACATTGTGGCAATAGCGATGGTACGCTAATATGTGCTAGGACTGATGTAGCGATGGCGAGCAGATGCCGTACGCGACAATTCTGCAATTCTGGGCAGACGGATCCAGCGACCATCCCATTCGATATGCGCGTCTGCCACTCGGTGCAGGTAAGGCGTCCAAGAGCGCGTACTGCCATGGCATGATCGGTGCACTTATGTCTCTGCATTGTAGACTATGCGTTGGTTACGCACGTGCTGGCATTGCCAACCCATCCCGAGACATTCTCATTTATTACGGTAAGCTTACCGATTTGCATGAAACGGCCATTTGTGGACTCACCAACAACGATGCATACGCAATGTACACAGGAAGCGCGTGCATGCACTATGAACGCTGAGGATGCTCGCAATGGCAACGTCGCCTTCTACACCACGCCACTGCCTACAACGGATAGCAGTGCGCTGGACGCACCTGGTTTAAAGGCAGCAGCAGGTGTGTGTGGTGCTACGCGTAAACTACATTGTAGTAGCTCTAGTCTGTCTTGCTGACATTGACGAGCTAGCGCTGCCCTTGATCACCGCGCTGGCATCATGTGCCCAGCCGGGCTCGCGTAGCTATGGCAGCTACAGCGATGCTTTTCACTTTTACATGGGAACCGATACAGGTGCGCTGTTCAAGGCTACCGTCACAGCTGATGCGGCACTCAAGTTTACGCCGCTCGGCCGACCCGGGCCGGCTGTGGGCGAGGCCATGCTTGTGGTTAGCGCCAAAACCCGCGGTGAGCTGCTCGTCATCAGCGGCGAGTTTCACGATGGACGCGTAGAACTGGTACGTGCTCGTCTGCTGGCCTGGAAAAGATTGATACGGTGCTTACACGCTGTGCGCATGCTCGTTAGGTCGCCGGTCGCAGCACTGTACAGCGACAGCATGTGCTGCAGAATTGGTCGCCCGTAATTGACTTTGATGTGAGCGGCGTGTACCGTGAAGGCCACGATGCCATCTACGCATGCTGTGGTGGCCGTGCATTGGGCTCGATCCGTGAGTTTAGGCATGGCATTTCAATGACTGTTCACATGAGCACAGAGCCGGAGCTGCACGGGTAAGCAGCCTGTGACTGCGTGGTGTTGCTGTGCCCTGTTTCCGTACTCACAGCATGTAATGCAGCGTCAACGGTTTATGGGCTCTACGATCTCGAGACAGTGCCGTTACAGACGCGTATATTGTCACGTCCTTTGCCACCGATACGCGCGTTCTAGCGTTCAAAGGCAGTAAGTAGAGACGTCATAGCAGTTGCAAATCTGGCATTGCACTAATTGACGCTCTGTGGTTCTACGCAAGCCGGCGAGCTAGAAGATATCAGCGAGCTGTCCGGCTTTGCTCTGGAAACCCGCACGCTAGCGGCGACAAGTGTAAGCCAAATGTCCTGGCTGCAAGTGCACCCAGCAGGTGTTCGCGTGGTCACATCGCCAGCATTGGGAGCAGCCGGTAAGCGAATGCATGTGGCCTATGATGTGCAGCGCTAGGCGATGGCTAAGCAAAGTTTTGTGCAATAGTGCCACGCTACTGCGATTGGACTGCACCGTCAGAGTATACTGTCACTACTGCCTGCATATACGGCAACACAGTACTGTTCACGTTGGTTCGACAAGGGGAATACAAGCTGCTACCTATCACCGTGGGCGACGCTAGGTAGGCAGGTATTGGAATCGCGACAGCAAAGCCTAACATGTTGTTCAGCGGGTCCGAATTCACCGTAGGAGAAGCACACGTGCTTGATCATGAGCCATCAGCGCTGGGGGTTTTCCGGTAGGGCACCACATAGTACACTACGTCGTAGACCGCTGTATGCTGAATACTGCTGAGGCACTCTGCAATACAGCATGCCGAATCGTCGTATGGTGACGGTCGTTGCCACGCGAGCACCTGAGCTGCTGGTGATGACGACAGACACACCGCCAATCGTGCTTACTAAGCTGCCACTGGGTATGTTGTTGCGTATGATGACAGGCTTGTCTGCATAATGTTGCTCATTATCAAGGTATAGATGCCTTTTCCTCGGAGGGCCTCAACATTGTGGAAAGCCTGGCATTCCTTGCACTGCCAGATAGCATGCATGCTTCTCTCATTGCCGGTAAGCAGTGTAGCTCGATGATGGGCGCGCATTATTACGGCCGTGCTCATTTAGCTGTATTGCACAGGACTTCGAGATGGCAGCATTGTATCGTGGCCGGTGTTTTACAGTATGTACCGCAGTGTATGGTGCGGTATGGCAGGCATTGGCGCTAACCAATCTTTGATAAACCTAGCGGAGGATGATGTAAGATTTGGAGATCCGGAACAGCGTGTAGTGGGCATGGTGCCAGTCAAGCTACGCCGCTGGCCTGGCTCCGTGCATTCGTCAGGATCAACCACGGCGCTTCTTTTATCAGACCGGGCATGGCGTCTTCAAATGACACAGTGTGGCCTGCATCTGGAAAGCGTCCTGTACACGCGGCCTGATTCGGTGAGAAGACATGCGCACTTGAATCCAACGTGGTGTAGCGATGCTCGTTGCTGACGCTGTTCTGCATGCTAGATTACAGAGGCAGTTCCATACCGTGTGCGAACATCAAACAGTGACATTATTTTTTCCGCACGATCACGCATCGGCATTGCCACACTCGGGAAAAGACAGCGAGTCGTCAGCCGTGCAATCATTTCGCTCAAGGCACGTTTATATGTGCATGTGTCTGGCGAAAAGTTGCACACACTGATGCAACATACCCAACACATACAGAATCCACGGCGCATTCTCTTTGATCAAATAACGGCAAAGCTGCTCGTCGCCTGCAGCACATACGTTGACGGCCAAAGTGTGCCGGCCATCAGAGTACTTGATCCGGCGTGGTAAGCTTTCTCGGTCAAACCGCGCGCCATTCTATCGTGCAAAACTAACACTTATTCGGACATGACAGCGGTGATTTGGTGGCCGAAAGCCTGATCGATCGGTCTGAAGTCGTGTACTCGATGATTGGTATGTAAGCGCAAGCGCAGCGACGTTGATGTGCGCTGCTTACTCGCCCTGCTGTAGAGTGGCGGATTCCCAAGGATACGGTCGACTACCGCTACATTTGTGTGGGCACTGCGACAAAGCAGCCACGACTGATCAATCAGACCCGTGGGCGCTTTATTATTTACAACCTCAGGCGTCACACGCAGTTCACCGATGTATGTTGCAAGGCGGGTCAATCTACGCGGGCGAGCGGCTGACATGTTCGCCTTAGCCGTCAAAACGCTACGAGTTCAAGAGCGTGTGGAATGCTGAACTTCCGGGCCCGGTGCTCTGTCTATGCCCGCTACTGAAAAAGTTGGTCTACAATTGCACAGCCGACTCCTCGTACACAGCTAACAGGACTGTTTGCGCCGACATTTCCGTAGCTATCTCATGGCCGTCTCCGGAACGGCCGTCTACGTGTACACACTTGACATGGAGCGGCGCAAGTAAGCCACATCCCGCGGTCATGTATAGCTCTGAATGTCGTCTCTGACACAAACAACTGGCTGCGCCTGTAGACTGCGCAAATTCTGCAAGATTGAGGTGCGCAATCCAATTTCTACGCTTTCTGCCTACGGAAATCGAGTTGTCGTTGGCTGCCAGTACGACTCGTTTTTGTTGTACGAGTTTGACGAGGCAAATGCACAGCTGATTTTCCTGCAAAGGTGCCTAGCGGTTGCGTGCGGCCCGGCTAGCATGCACAGCTAACCTTGCGCTTTGGGATACCGCCGAGCAGCGACCGCACGTCGCGACTACCGACCGCATGTGTGATGTGCGACGACAATTTCCTTGTGGGCGCCGATCAGGGCGGTCACATTGTCGGCCTTTCACCTAGTGAGTTGCCTCATCCATGGCAGCACGGAGACACGGTCGCTGATGCTTGCGCACGGAATAGGCTCAAGCACGCTGGAGCGCACACTACAGACGCGATTTTCAGTCAAACACTCGGACAGCATGTGGCGTGTTCGCATAGGACAGCCGACATTTTGCACGATGACGCGGAAGCTGGCATGCGAATTGCAGTGGCCGGGCCAGCCGCGCAACAAGCGGCCAATCGTCGCCACTATGCTGGGAGAATTGCGTACGCTGCGTCTACTCGACGGCCAAAGCGTTTGTGCACGCGCGCTTACGCATCTTCAGCTGCTCCTGCAAGCACATCCACTCACACGACCTATACTAGGTGAGGACTGACGAGACGACGCAGAGGCGCCAAGGCTAATAGGCATTCTCTAGGTATGCCTCTAGCAGGCATCCGTGCAGATGGCACGTCCGCTAGCTTGGTGCTGGACGGCGATGTTCTGCAGCGGTTCCTGCTACTATCACGGTCCAACCAGCTCGACATTCTTGGCGATGCGCGCTTTGAGCTTACTGCACTTACAGACGCAAGCGCGCTGGACTGGACGTATCGCGATGCATGGGAGACCATGACCGATCGCGAGACTGAACAGGCGGAACCCAATGCAGAGCCGCTGGAGCCCGTGCGCCGACGCATTGTGCGCTTGCTGGCGGATTTGTTTGCATAGCATGGCTGCATGCGATGCTGACAGCAAAGGTACCATCGCGGACACGGTCGGCGCCAGAGCAGTCGATCCATCAGGTTATTGCCGACACCATAAAGTTTTACTATAGCTTTGTTCACCTATCCGTATCCTCGTTGCAGATGCACGCGCTACATAAAGTCGTCGTAGTCGGCATCGGCATACGCGCCATAGTCGGTGGTGTCCACACCAGCGCTGGACACCTGCACGGACGGCTTCTTGGTGGCCTTCTTCTTACCCTTATCCTTGGACTCGCGCTGCTTCTCGTTGGCAATGCGCGTCAGAGCCGAAGCCACCTTGCGCACGTCCACATCCTTAAGTCCGCGCGCCAGCTCCGTGGTGAGATTCTCGACAAACGTCGGGTAGGCGCGCTGCGACTTGAACATCTCGATGCGCTCGACGAGTGCCTTTTTGAATGCCTCAAACTCCTCCTTGCTCTTCGGGTTGGCCGAGGCAATCTTGTCGGCCGCTTCCCGGTCTGCAGTGCAGTCAAAAGTTGTCAGCTCAAGGCCGCGTCGTTGCTATCGTCATCGCGTAGAATCCACGTATTCACGCTCACCTTGCACGGACACACCGCGGAACATGTCGGTGGCGTTCTCCAAGTCGGCAGCCTGCTCCAGTGCGATCTGGCGCTGACGTTTGGAGACGATGTCCTCCTCGTCCTCCTCGTCATCGTCCTGAGCGACCAGCATCGATATCGTTGTCTTAGCGGACCATCGTCGATCGGCCCTCTATCGCCAATGGCCTACCTGGTTGGCCTTTTCGGCAAGCTCCTGCCGCTTGCGCTCGTTTTCGGCATTGCGCTCAGCAATACGCTGGGCCAGCGACACCTTCTTCTTTACGGGCGCTGCAGCCTGTGGCTTCTCTTCCTCTTCGTCAGAATCCTCCCAGGATTCCTATTTCGTCGCGTACGTATTAGTTGGGCACTAGCCGTGTCATCGGACCGTCCAACCTGCCTTGATCTCGCCCTCGTCCAAGTCCTCGTCATCCCAGGTCGCCTTTGGCGCAGCGGCAGCTGGCACTTCAAATTCTTCGTCCTCTACACGCTTACCGCGTTAGCCCGTCGCCGACAGCATGCACAGAGCCCGCCTGGCCTGCCCGCTACCCACCCCAGTTGTCGGCCATTGTGTATTGGCGGCGTGTAGATGCAGTGTGCGTCAGCGATGGGAAGCAGGCAGATGAGCAAAAACTCCAGCACAAACAACCAACGCGCCGCTTAAAAACTACCAGTCAGCGGCTCAACTAACCGGTGTTTCGGCTCCGGTCGGTAGACCCAGCATG